>CAUYRT010026772.1:0-17565 GCA_963574885.1 Lepilemur ruficaudatus
GTCATGGCGTCAGCCTAGCTCACAGCAACTTCAAACTATTGGGCTCAAGCGATCCTTCTGCCTCAGCCTCCCGAGTAGCTGGGACTACAGGCATGTGCCACCATGCCCGGCTAATTTTTTCTATATATTTTTAGTTGTCCAGATAATTTCTTTCTATTTTTTTAGTGGAGATGGGGTCTCGCTCTTGCTCAGGCTGGTCTCGAACTCCTGAGCTCAAAGGATCCGCCCACCTCGGCCTCCCAGAGTGCTAGGACTACAGGCCTGAACCACTGAGCCTAGCCTAAACTAACAAATCTTAAGAAGGTATCTCACATTTCCACACATCAGGGGTCACTTCTGGAAATTTGGCTTACTGAAGCTAAACGTGCTGGCCAAAGAAAAAGTTGTGTCATATAAAAATTGAGAAAATGAGTATTAATTAAGGGGAAAAAATGAGGCCTTGGGCTCCAAGGAGCATAGAAAAATTATAATGCCTGTTAATCAAAACACTTTCGCTCAATTTGTAATATCCTTAACTCCCTGTGGTTCTCTTTCTAATACTTGCATTGTTTGGATGAAACAGAGGGAGACTGGAGTGACAGCAGGACATTAGGCACTTGTGTTGCCCTGATCACAGTATTCTCCTATTCATTTTATCAATACTGCTTTTTTCCCCCTTCTTTTTCTTTTGTCATGTATTTGCTATCTACCTTCAATAAAGGATACGATACGAGCCAAAAGAAAAAAAATTTTGCAAATAATCAAGGAGATAAAAAGCAGATTTCCTTATAGGAATTTAAACCAGAATTGCTTCCAAGTTTCTGCCTTGAAATCATCAGAACCCAAATTTGGTGGAAGAATGTGATAGAGAGAGGAGGTGCCAGGCTCTTTCCAACAAGCATTTCTCTGGGGACTGAGAAGGAACTGACTCACTCCCATGAGAATGGCACCCAGCCATTCATGAAGGATCCATCTGTCCCTACAACCCGAACACTTCCAACCCGGCCCCACCGCCAACATTGGGGATTAAACTTCAAACCATATAAGTGAATAATATAACACAACCATCAAAAATTTTCCATTTAAAAAAAATAGATTAACGTATCATTTGAAAGAGAAGAATAACCTGGTAACTCCTGATCATAAGTTCCTTAAAGTTCTACCTGTAACAGAGTTCACGTGTTCTGTAATACACTTCTTTATTCTTCAGGAGTTTGCAGGTCTGATAAGAAGAGTAATGCCGTACTGGGCAAAGAACAGAGCACACAATGACCGTGTGAAAGCACATGGTGTCAGAAGGAATGGCCTCAGCTGTGACTGGTGTAGCCTTTGTGGTTCTATGCTCGTGCACATGTAGAGGAGGAGAGTGGTAGTGTGTACGCACACACAGTCGTATCCACAAAATTGCTGACGTTATTTGTCAAAGATATTAAGGTTCAGAAGGGAGTAAAATAAAACCAAATAACCATGCTAGATTATTAAGAGCCTTGTATTCCATGCTAAGTTATTTGATATAAATTCTTTGTTTTTAAAATTATAAATTTTATGTTTCATCCTACATAGTAGTAATTAGAGTAGCTAACACACACATGGAAATTTCTCTAAAGTTATATTGAATGTTTGAATAAATGATAAAATGCACATATGAACGATGGATGGTTTAATACTGAATTAATGCATTATACCTGTATTTTGTAATGTCACTGTGATATCAGAAAGCAGGACACATTGGAAGGACGTGACAAAAGAACAGTTGATGTTAGTCACACAGGCAAGACACCAAGAGACTTGAGTTTAAGGGCAATTGTGGGATTGAGAGAGAAATGACACAAGAAATATTTACTATGCATTTATTTAATTGTTTATGAGGCGGATATATAGAATTTAGTGACCAACCAGATATGAAGTTAGGATTGGGAGGTAAGGGAAGAAGATAATGGCCAAGTCGTTGTTCTTTGCAAATTTGATTACATTTTAAATGCCTTACCTCATTTGATGAAAAAGAATTACATCATTATATTTTCTAAGACCTCTATCATTCTTAGACTTCTGAGAAAAGACAGCAGATTTAAATTTTACATACTTGTGAATGAAAGACAAAAGAAATATGTTATTGGAAAGGTGATATATTTTAGAATTCCTCTTTTTATAAATCTTAAATTTAGAGCTGTTAGCTCCTTTGATTCCAGATATAACAATAGTCTTAGATAAAACTGGGCTTCATTTAGGATGAACTTTAATTAGTGGCAACTTGGGTACAAGTCAAAGCCCTGGCACTGTAGGATAGAGAAGCATAATCTGCCATTATTGGTACTTCTCTATTGGTACTCTTCTCTGTCGACCTAGCGAAGTTTTCCTTTTTATTCTAGTTCTTCCAGGTCAGTGATTATAGGAAAGAGGCAAATGATAGGAAAACTAAATGAGTGGCAGCAGGATAGGGGCAAAATTTTGGGGTTAACTCTCTTTTCTCTCTGACCTTTCCAAACACAGGCAAAAAGCATCGTATTTTTTAGTTCTTACTAATATAAGGCCAAGTGATTTATTCAGTTATTCAATCAACATAGACATATTGTATACCCATAAAGTATACCTTATGCCAGTAGGCTGGTGCTAATTAGATAAAGTTTGAGGGGAGCATTAAACACAAGTAAAACACCAAAATAAGCATGTCCCTGATAGTTTTTATATCAATTGCCATATGTTTGCTCATAATCAAAATACATCAGAAAAGTTTACTTATTAGGTAATACGCTAGCTTACTTGAATCTATTTTTTTGCAAAATGAATAAGCTCATATTTCTGATTTTATTTGGTCTGTAAGTTAGTTTTATGCATTAAATTCTTTGTAAAAGGTCATTATTGAACTAGTGACAAGTACCACATTTCTCAGTAAAGACGTAATAATTTGAGAGGGGGTTCAACATTCGATTTATTCTTTATGGTGTACCTACTGTGATTTAAATGAAAAATGAAGCATTTATGAGCCATTTGATAATCATATCTCCAGCTACTTTTTTTTCAATGAATGTTAGCCTCTAACATTTACGCTCTCCAGAGCCTGATAAAACTTGTTTTCCATTTGTGGAAATAAACATCTCCCTCAGCCATTGTCACTTTTAGTATTAAAGATATTATAGAACATGTTTAAGCTAAAGAAATATCATTGCTGGTATGATATTTAAGAATAAGTATGCATATATATTGTTATTTTATGAAAGTTTCTATTATTTCGTAAGGAGTTTATATATTTCTGTTACTTTGGTATAACTGGTAATGTATGTGAGTGTTTGTGAACATGAAGGGGCGAGTTGTTTCATTAAAATTAGGAGAATACAATATTTTAGTGCCAAATTAAATCAAGTAAAATGAATTACCAGGAAATTATAATTAAAAGAAATAGCAGCTACTTATCATTTATATACCAGAGATATCATTATCGGTGTCCTCTGAATTTTGGGGTATTAGGTATTTCTGATGTAAGTTATTTCTATTTCTTAAAAAAAAAAGGGAGGATAAACATTTACTTCAGTGCATTTTTTTCCCCAATGAGTAACTACCAACAAAAAATTGTATTATTTCTTGTCCTCTAGGCAACACAGCTAAAGTATACATTGAAATTCAGGATGAAAATGATCATCCCCCAGTGTTTCAGAAAAAATTCTACATTGGAGGTGTATCTGAAGATGCAAGAATGTTTGCTTCTGTGCTCAGAGTTAAGGTATGATAAAATGTTTTATGATACAGAACTAAAAACAAAGAGCTCAGGTTTTACAGATAAACTATAACCCTCTAGTTTGCATTAACTGCATACTTATTCATGTTGTATAAACAAAAGCCTGAAACTTGGAGATATATGAGTTTAATTATCCAAACTAAATACAGATGAGTTATATAAGGTGAATAGTAAGCAACTTTTTGTTTTATTTTTACTATAAAAATGGGAATTAAATATGATGTTTTACATTGAGTCAGATGTTAAAATGTATATATTTTCCTGGTAGGCTTTTATGCCTCCAGTAGGTTTAATTCAGAATAACTCAAAAAATTCTCAAAATGGAATTTCTAATGACAAATATGAAATTGTCACTTCTAATGGAAGCAATAATGTAATTAATTATGCAATGATTTTTTTTCTGTGATAAGTTTTTAAATTTTAAATGCTGGTTAAATGTGCGTAAAAAACAACACTACTAATTTTAGTACTATACTAAAAGTTAAGAAAAAAATTGATATGTCAGAAAACTTTGGCTTACCTACTTAGAATTTTTTAAAATGCAGTATCTAAGAGTAGAGTTGATAATTTTCCATTTTTCTTTAGTTATTACCAAATATGTTTAAGGATTTTAAGATGGTTGACACTAGAAACAGTTGCAGTAGTTTTAGTTTTGAAAATACTGCAGTTTACTTAGGGAAAAGTTTAGAGTCTAAACACTTTGGATTCTCAATTGCAGAGTTATTTTTGGACATTATTTTAATGATGAGTTTTTTAAATAGCTATAAATGTACAAACCTAAACATCCCTGATAAATATAGCTTTTGATTGCCTCCAGTTTTGCAAAATGAGTGATTGTTTTTCTTTCCCTATTACCAGGAGCACCATGATTAGAACTCTTCTTATATGTAGTTTGATCACTTATCAAACACTCTCAGTAAGAAAAAGAAATTTCGGCCTAAGCAAATAAAGCCTGTGTGTTTGCTTACAAAATAGCTCTTCCACAATGCCAAGTACTGACTCCTGATCCGAATCGCCAGTTATAATTAAAAGTAGTCCACAGATTTGTCCCTCACACTATATCCAATTTATGTTATAATTTATAAGTAGCAATTCTTTGTAGCTGATATTTATATTATTTTATATTTTAGTACCATTTACTATTGATTGATTCAGTGCAATCATTTAGTCAAATATTTTTGAGTGTTTATAATGTGCTAGGCACTGTTCTAGAAGTTAGATGTAGAGCAATTGAAACAAACAAACAAATAAAAACACAAGATCTTATCCTAGTGAGGTATACAAACTAGTGGAAGAAACAAATAGATAAGTTATGTAGCAATAATACTAAGGAAAAAGAAAAGCTTGGTAGGAAACAAAAAGAGTGGTACTACTTTAGATTAACAGATCATAAAAGATCTCTCTGATGGGTAAAATTTAAACAGTAATCTGCATAAAAAGGTCTGGTTGGGGATGAAATTGGAAATGTAGCCTGGAGCTAGAATATGGGATTTGTTCTAGGTTGGTTGAATGATTTTGACCAGAGGTATGACATAATCCAATTTAAAAAGATTATTCTAGATGCTGTGCGGGTGGAAGTTGAGAATGGGTAACACAGTGTTTTTGGACAAGAGTGAAGGCAAGATTTGATGGTGGCTTAAGCCATGGGGGTGGGCTGTGGAGATGGTGAGAAGCGAGACAAAAGTAAAAACAAAAGGCTTTGCTGAAGAATTCTACATGGCGCATTAGGGAAAATCAAAAATATCATGGAAGTTTTTATTTTGAACAAATTCCTATACCTCCCCCAGCTACTGTAATGGCAGCAACCAAGAGTTTATTTGTGGAGATTTTATGTTTGGGAAGCTTTTTCCACACACACATATAGTTCTTGGGAGGGCAATGGCAGATGCTGGTCTAGACTTGAGAAATCCTGGACCAAGATGAAAATCACCTAGAAAATAGGGTTGACAGAAGAGTCCAAAGACTAACTCCTGGTAACTTCAACATTAAGAGATCAGGAAGAAAAGGAGATCCATCAAAGGATACTGAGAAGTTACTGCCATGAGGTAGCAGGAATCTAGGAAAATGCAAGGTCTGTGTGCCGTGTAAAGACAAGATTGATAAAAGAGAGTGATCGACTGTCAAATGCTGCTGAGATTAGAATGTCCCTGTGGATTTTTGTATCACCACTTACGCTAATAGGAGTATATTGTGGTGGAGAAAAAAAAATAAATCCAATGTTAAAGTATTCCATTAATAAAGGGGGCTACTCAAAAGGTATGTAGATGACTATAAAAAGGAAATTTAGTGGCATTTACTTCAGAGGAATTGGGACTGGGTGATAAAGGAGACAGAATAATGTCCCATAAGCAGCAACTGAGACACAAAAGGATGCTACCCTGTGCCCCTAGGCTGTGAGATATGTGATGAGATGTGCCCTGGAGAGAATACATGGACTTGTCATGATGCGGTAAACAGGGATGGGATTGGTCACTTATCCAGGACTATGGTGAGCTTGGTGGAAGCCTCCCCCTTCAATCTATCAGTGTATTGTTCAGGCTAGGGAAAGGAGTTCTTTCTAGGAAACCAACTTCTTGCAATATGATATCCTAGGGACTTGAGACAAAAGAAAGAGAGAGAGGAGAGAGAGATGAAAGTATACGCTGTAATCCTCAATTCAATTAGGAGAGCACAAATTGCCATGTGGGTTCAAAGGAAGGAAACATTTCCATTGGTGAAAGCATAAAAGGTTTCTTGAAGGATGAAGAATTTCAGACTGTCACTGAGGGTGGTTAGATTTTTTTCAAATTGAAGATCATGTGAGGAAGACAATGTAAATAGAAGAAACAAAGTGAGACAAAAACCCAGAAGAAATGAAGTGCAGAGCATATTTGTAGGAAGCAAGGGACTTAGGACATGATAGGAGTAATACATCCTTAGTGGTTAACATTTTCAATTGCTGCCTTTAGCCTCAAAGCCAGGACTCTTCCCCTTTCCAGAATTTTATCACAGTGAAAGTGAGTTAAGCTGTTCTTCTCAATTTATACTTAAAGCAACAAAAATGTTATTGGAAACAGCACTAAATCAGGGCCAGCCAAGCTGTGGTGCTTGAAGGAAAGATGATTTTTAAAATGGGGAAGTAGCCCATGATTGTGAAAGATGCTTTTATACCAATTGCTATAGAATATTAACATAATGTTAGATTTCATCTACCATGCATGCCAGTTAATTTATTCTAGTCCACCATGAAATGCAGAAAGATAAAAGTTAAATTTAAAAAATGTACTGTAAGAAGGGGAGGAGAAAATATTACATAAAATAGTAAGATGAGACTTTGAAATATAAATAAAGAGAGCTAGATTAGCTTAAAATATGGATAGTGGATTTGGGGCATTATTTAAAAATATGCTATAGGTAAATAAATAATAAAAGCATTGTTGAAATGAGTTATCCAATATAAATTAAAATAAAATAAAGACAATGACATATCTTCTCTGAAGTGGCATCTCTAATATGCTTAAGGACTTGTTACAAGTTCACTTTTTAGGAAAATATACAAGGTGTTTCTACTGTGTGCTGAGACTATAGAGGCAAAAAAAAAAAAAAAAGACTGTCTCTCTGCCCTTAGGGAGTTAACATTCTAGTAAAGTAGACTTCTCCAA
Source organism: Lepilemur ruficaudatus (assembly GCA_963574885.1). Lineage (NCBI taxonomy): Eukaryota > Metazoa > Chordata > Mammalia > Primates > Lepilemuridae > Lepilemur > Lepilemur ruficaudatus. Next base: position 7,354 of record CAUYRT010026772.1, read on the forward strand.
AGAGTAAATAAACATATAAGTTACAATTATATTTGGATGGACAAAATATCTAATGTAGGTTTTTACTATATTGGTTGGAAAATAAGATAATTATCTGGAATTTAGATAAAGGAAGTTTTAACTTATTTTATTTGAAACATTGGGATAATTTAAACGAAGTGTCTTTGGTTTTTCTGTATTCACATTGTCTGAGTGTAGCAGACAATACTAGTTGACTTTCTTCCCTTCTTCATACTTAACAGAAGTCGTATTTTATTCAGGTAGCTATTATCCTTGCGAATCATGCACTTCAGGAGAAGTAAACCCTACTCCCAAGTAGTGAAAAATGACTGATCTGAGCCAATCATTCTTGTCCTGTTATCCTTGCAAATGAATGGCCTGGACATGGATATGTGACTCATTTTTGAGCAATTATTAATAAGGGAGGTCTCCTGAGAAGTTTCTAGGACCAAGACATTTTATATAGACATCTAGAGATTTGGGTTCTGGCTCAATAACTTGAATGCTCATGTTATGTTCAAGTAATTTTTGGATTATATCAAAAGGACACTAAACAAAGGGATTAATATGGGAAGATCTACATTTACCATGGCTTAATATGGGTATCTATGTCACAACTGGTTCCACTAAGTGGATTTCCTATGGTATCAAGTAATTAGCCGTTTTAATTGCAGGGAGGGCAAGAAGAAAATCCAATGGTAATTTTTCTCCTCAGTATTCAATTCAAGGTGTTAACATCAGTTACAATTGTCACCTTTAATAAATACCCCAAATAATTGAAAGCAAAAACTCAAACAGACATTTGTACGCCTACATTCATAGCAGCATTATTCACAGTAGCTAAAAAAGGGGAAACAGCTCATATGTTCATTTGTGGGTGAATGGATAAACAAAATGTGGTATACACATACCATGGAATATTATTCAACCCTAAAAAAAAGGAAATTCTGACACATGTTACATTACGGATGAACATCAAAGACATTATAGGTGAAATAAGCCAGCCACAGAAGGACAAATGTTGTATGGCTCCACTTATATGAGGTTTCTAGAGTTGTCAAATTCATAGAGACAGAGAGTAGGATGATGGCTGCCAGAGGCTGGGGGTAGGTGGGAGAAAGAAAGTGAGAAAGTATTGTTTAATGGCTGTGGATTTACAGTTTGGGAAGATGAAAGAGTTCTGGACGTGAATGGCAGTGATATTTGCGGAACAACACGAATGTATTATACTAAATGTCACCAAACTGTACATTTACAAATGGTTAAAATGCTAAGTTTTGTGTTAATGTATATTTTACCTCAGTAAAGAAAAAGCCCCAAGGGGTCATACATCATCTTTATTGATAAAATATAAAAAACTGGGTTTTTTTCCAAGCTTTTATTCTTAATTGGTATCCATTCCTCTTCAGTGTGAAGCTTTTGTTTAGGTTCAGGAGTAAAAATTTCTTTTAGTCAATTTACTGTTCTTGATTGCGTAATTGTATTTTTAAACATTTTATTCCACAATACACCCTCAGTGATATCAGTACCAGTTGCAGCAGTATGGCAGTAATACTCATGGGGCGGGGGGGTGTACTGCCCCTCTCGGCCTGTGACAAACGTGTCAGAATCTACAGCACCTTGTATGTTGAAAACGCCCCTGGGAATTCTAATCCACGCCCCTTCTGAGGTGGATATCACTACTCTAATGAAAAATGACTGACTGATAATTTTGGTTACATCAGAATAACATACTACTGTGACAAAAATACCATACATGACTAAGAGAGAAACAATGTGCCCAAAGCAAATACATGCAACGTACGTTAAAGACAAAAATCAAAAGAGCAGTATCCAGAATATAGAAAGAATTGTAAAACCCAATTATTTAGTAAATAAAAAGAAGATTGAAAACCCTTGAATATTTGTTGAATATTAGTCATGATTTTCTGTGCGAGGTGGGGAAAGATTAAGCTAGGCCTTTGAAAATGAATTTTTTGTTCCTCTTGGGCTTTGAAGAAATGTTAATGGATGAATTTTCCTTATTTAATAACAATACTCACCATTTATTTTTCATTATTTTTCTGAGAACTTTGAAAAGCCATTCACTTATTTTAGCATACAGAATTTATTTAAACAAATAAACAAAACAAACAATAAAGGAAATAAAATCAATTAAAATAAAACAAGTTAAAATAAAACAAAATACCTACCTATGAGGTAGAGGCTATTATTCCTTTTTGTATTGTTGGGTAAAATGAAGATCAGTAAATCTGAGTAAGTTTCCCAGTATCACTCAGCCAAATAACTAGTGAAGTCAGAATTCAAAGTTATATATATCTTAGTTCAAGGTCTTTTCATGTAATTTGTACATTATGTTGCTTCTCAGGAGAAGTGAGGAGTAGAATCTTGGCAGAAAATACAGAACATATTAAGTTTCCATGAAAAATTAGGAGTTAATTAACAAGGTAACTAATTGCTTTTCAAATTAAGATGGTCTCTGTGAATTGGGACACTCTCTATTAAGGTGACAAGTAAGATCTGATTTTAGAAACACCTTTCCAAATATTAGCTTATTTTTCCAGTTTATTGCATGTTGTTTTAACTACAATAATAGCCCCATTTAATGGAAATATAGGGAGAGGTTAAGTATCATCAAGATTAATAAAAAAAAACTCTTCAAATTATGAGATTTTTCCCCAAAAGTTAATGCAGTAGCAATTAATCCATTTCTATACAAGTTACAAATATGAAAAATTCAGTGTCAGAAAAATTGAGTTATAACATTGATTTGATGTCTGCTGAAAGTAAAAAGATTTGTGAACGTTGTATCTTTGAATGATTAAAGATGCCAGATTTAAGATATTTACCAACTAACAGAAAATAATATTTTGAAAAAGCAGCAAGACAGGGAGAGTTCTCACTCTCAAATTGCTGATTATTTATTACATTTTCTAAATTAGTGCAGCTTGGTGGTGAGAGGTTTCAGCAGAGTGCTACCATTGATAGAAAAAAGCTACAGTCACAGTCAGAAGATACAAATATCCTTAGGGGAAAAATGACCCACTACATTAAAATGACACAAACCACAAATACTGTGAAACATAAATGATGATTTAGATTTCAGAATTAAGTAATCTGAACTATTTGGCCTTTAAAATATAACTCTCAAGTATAATGATTGCCTTAGAGCACTTGGCATTGTAACAGTAAGCGATATATTGTTATAAATGAAGACGAGCAAACCATCAGATTAAAGACTTCAAAAGGCACCTGGTTCTAAAGCAATGTTATAATTATAATTATAATACAAGTAATATAATTAATAATACAATTTGTTTTAAAACAGAAATTAGGGTTTATGCAGGCTCCTGGTCTGCAGCCCTGCACCTGCTCACCTGGGTCTGATGCAAAGCATCTCATGTACATTCCTGAGGGTTCAGTGTGTTTCTCCGGTGTAACATCTCAATTTACAGAGAACGCTGCATCATAGGAGCAATACAGAATCTTCCCAAGTTGTACAGCTAGTCAGTAGTGGAGCCAGGATTCACAACCAGGCATTCTGATCCAACATGCTCTACTACCTTTCAGGTGAGGAGCATTCAGATCACTTGGATTCAGTTCTGGGTCTGCTGTTATCTCTCTGTGGCACGTTACGTTCCATCACTCTAGGCTGCAGATGTCTTCTCACACAAATGTTGCTTTAGAACCAGGTGCCTTTTGAAGTCTTTAATCTGATGGTTTGCTCGCCTTCATTTATAACAATATATCACTTACTGTTAGAATGCCAAGTGCTCTAAGGCAATCATTATACTTGAGAGTTATATTTTAAAGGCCAAATAGTCCGGATTACTTAATTCTGAAATCTAAATCATCATTTATGTTTCACAGTATTTGTGGTTTGTGTCATTTTAATGTAGTGGGTTACTTTATGACAGTTTTCTCCCTAGTTATGTACAATCCAGATGTAAATAAGTACCAGCCTGAATTAAGTTCTAATTTGGGTTCCCCTTTGACAAATGAGGAAACCCAGACTTATTCAAACCTCTCTTGTTGTTTTGAAAGATTCAAAAGATGTTTTTAGGAGATCTTACTTACTATTGATTTCCTTGATGTTTTGGCATGGCATCTGATCTTGTATGATTTGTACCTTGAACAAAGTAAAAGTATTTAGATGTGTGAGGGTTCATGCCTTCTTGCCTATGCCACTATAACAGAATCACTATGTTTTTAGTTTAGCACTTATACAAATTATACTATTGCCATTTATCTTTGTGCTTGTTTTCTCTACTAGAATTCAAATTTCATCTAACAAGTGTCATGCTTCCCCACAAAGTTAATGACATTATATATTGCCCTTAATGTTTCAAATTAATGTTTGTTTAAATAGATAGCCATGCCTTTTAACCTAATTAAGAATTTCCATACATTGCATGAATGAATTATTAATTTTCAAATTAGTAAAATATACTTTACCTTAAAATCTTTTGGGTCTGATTACAATACTGAGAGTGATATCACCCCTGACTTCTCAGGGGATTTCAGTTCTTGTTAAAATTAGGAGCTTAGACGTGATAGCATGTTTATGAATATTGTGCATTTATCATACTTTTACATTTATTTAGCCTCAGTGGTGGATCTAAATGATAAAAAAACCTGTTTTCTTCCTGAACAACTGGAATATTTTTGTTATATGATCACAGACTATGTTGTAGTTAATAATGCTTTCCTTTTGGTTTGTCTCCCAAATCTTCAAAATCAAATGTTAATATTTGATCCATCTCTAAACAATTCTAAATGAATGCAATACAAATTGTGGCATACGTACTTTCTCTCTCTGCCCTCCTTTGTATATTCTGCCTTTATTCTCTACCATCTCATTTTCTTTCTTTTTTTAATTTCAGAATACGGGGGTACAAACATTTTGGTTACATATGATGCCTTTGTCTTGCCCAAGCCAGAGCTATAAGCATGCCCATCTCCCATACAGTGTGCTCTGCACCCATTAGTTGTGAGTTTACCCACCCCCCCACCCCCTCCCACCCTCCCAGCACCCATTGAATATTACTTCCATGTACCAACTCATTTTCTTTTAACTATTTTACATTATTGTATCTTATGTATTTTTAGAAAACATCTCACATCTGTTTGGGAATTCTGTGGAGTATATGTAGACAGATGATCACTGAAATCTATTTGCTCCTACACTGTATTCTTTAATTTATGTTTCAAGAATATAATATATTGCTATTAAATATGGTCACCATACTTTACAATAGATCTCTTAAACTTATTCCTCCTATCATATTGAAATTTTGCATTCTGTTTCTAATAGTCTCTGCATTCTAACCCTTCATTTTTCCCCTATACAAGTTGAGAATCTTGAAAAATTATTACCAGTTTTTTATTGGTCTGAACAAGTAAAACATTATAGTTAAGTTATTTGAGTATAAATAAACAAAATAAAGTCTATCTTTGTAGACACGAAAACGTATAATAAAATAATTCCGCATATCTGTTTTATTCTCTTCTCTCTTCTCCCCTCTACAAAAGTCAGTCTGTAAATCAGATGACCATGGATGTAAAGACTTATTTCTGGATACTTTATTCTGTTTGATTGATCTGTTTGTTTACCTTTGCATCGGTAATTCACTATCTGAATTACTATAGTTTTATATCATTATATTTGACAGTATAAGTCTCCTGCTTAGTTTTTTTGGCTTTAACATTGTATGGGCTTCTCTTGGCCCTGTGTGCTCATTACAAAATGAAGTTTAAAAATCAGCTTATAAATTTCCACAGGTAATATATGGGGGTAAATATATATTGGATCTAATTGAATCTATATGCCCGTTTGGGGAGAAGTCAGCTTTATAATATTGAGCAAAAGTGTATATATTTTTGGTCTGGATTCATGCAGACCAGCTAAACCTCTTCTTCTACAAAGAAAAATTATAGGATTGGATTGTATGTAGGTTGGGTTGAAGAAAAGGAGTGATACTCTTTTCCTGTGTGTTCTTTCATTTCCTACATCCCATGGTCCATAGCACAGTAACAGTACCAAATTAAGTTGTAGATGTCAAGTCATTTCAGCATTTCTGTAGTTTTTTTTTTTTTGTGTGTGTGTGTGAGTACTTTGTTTTTGGCATATAGCATATCCTCTTGTTATCTGTTTTATGAGTTTAAAGGAATGCTGGGAAGAGGGTTGATATCCCTGAGAAGATCATAATATGCAGTAAGAAATAAAGAAGATTAGTCAAGCTCTAGAGATATAATTTTAAAAATAAAATACCATTTAAAAATATTTTAAAAGCATGAAATAAAAAATCAAAAGGAAGAAGGTTATTCAAATTTCTGTTAATTTTAAGCTATTCTTCATGGAAATATAGCAAAAGAATCCTGACAAAAGCAGAGGAGTTTATATTTTTCTCATTGGTCAGCATAATATACTCCATTTCTATCTGAATATTAGCCCTCTGTTAATAGTAAGGAATTCTCTATTTTTAATGCTTGGTACAAAACAATGCCACATAATATTCTTATGATTTCTAGCAAAATAGAATGTTTTAGGGAGATAAATCACTATATTATTGGTGGCTGTGACTGAGAGATGCCATTAATCAAGTCTGTTAGGTTGGATCTGGAAGATAGGGGCAAGTAGGGGGAATGAAAGTCAATATGAACACGCATATAAGTTTATTCTGGTTCATAGTTTAAAAATCCAGGATTAAAAAGCAGTATATTTGGACCTGACAATTGTGTAATCATATCCACAGGTCAGAAACAGATTCATAAATCCTTTCAAGACACTTGAGCACATACGTTGCTGATGTTTTATGATATGAGGCATTGATAAAGAATCCAAACTGGGCAAGAAGAATAAGTGAAAGGGAACAGTCTGAATCTCAGAAGAGGCAAGTGGAAGGATGTAGCCACTCAGCAGACACCATGCATCGTAGGAAAAGATGAATAGTGTGCCTTCCAGACCCAGAAAGCCCTGGCAGTGAGCTCAGAATACACTCACTGTAGGATTAAGTACCATTCAAATAGTGCAAGACCAGTTGATACTGAAACAAACTTCTGAGGGAGGGCCTCTTTGTGGGTTTACTATTTGGGGTCAGAGCTAAGATAAAAATGTGGGGTGAGGCTGAGCCCAAAGGTGCCAAAACAGACAAACAAACAAAAAGGTACATTTATGCGAAGGACATGAATAGTAACTCCTGCTCTAATAATGACATGAAGTCACAACAGCAATTACTAAAGGAACTTTTCATTTAAGTCAATGTTGATTAAAGTTTAATCAAATGTTATGAATATGCTAAATCCCAAGATTATGAAAAAATAAGGTTAATGAAATCAAATAATAAAGGGCATAAAATAAAGTTTTGGTATTTAAATCTATAACTCTTTCCCAAAAGTATAATGAGAAAGACAAATGTGAATTTTTATTCTTTGATCACAGTGGGCTGTATAACCTTAGACAAGTTTCTTAATTTCTGTTAGTTAGCAACAGGTCTGCAAAGTGATGATAATACTATCTAATGAATTTCTTATGAATATAAATGGAAAAATGCATATAAAGCACTTAGCACAGTGCCTTGCTTCCTGAAATCTCTCAATAAACATTCACAGTCATTGTTAGTTATGTTCGAGTAGCTCTTTTTATCTATAATATAATAGTAACCTGAAGATCAGAATGTTCTAAATTCAGTATGCACAGCACATGTAACTTACTAAAAACACAATTCTATTGAATCCTCAGGTAATTTTCATTGCCTTTCAAACCAGTGGGCCTGTCTTTCTAGAATTGCTCTCCTACATCTGTATAGAATGCTAATTTTTTTTTATCTTTATGGTAGAATAAGGAATAATGACAAGAAGCTGGAAGTTAACATAAGAACAGTTTCCTCCACTATGTCGTGACTAGGTGAATTCTATTTTTGAGATATATCTTAGTGTATTGTTTTTACTAAAATATTCCATTGAGGAATAATAAAGATAACTTTTCCAAATTGTTATATATTTTAAATGAAATAGTTGATTCTTTTAAATGAGCATTGATCAGATTGAAATTTATTGGGCATATTTATATGTTTTAAATGAGTAGTATTATCTTAGCACCATATTATGAAGTATTTTTGTAGCAGTTTTTTGTCAATAGTTATCCCATGGCTTCATATTTTCTTTTCAGAAAGTCATAGCAAATTTAAGAAAAAAATAATGATCTCTGTATGTACTGGCATGAAGTTCTGAGAAACAAACCCTACCAGCACAGCTGGAAAAACTTTCAGTCTTCAGGCAGTATCACTATCAACTTACTCAGAGAACAATTTTTAAAATAACATTACTTTTTATAAAGGGCATATTGTGGTTTATTGGTCTTTATCACATCACTCCATAGCATATCATAAAATTGAGTGAGATCATCTTATAGTAATTAAGGTACATCTGATAAGTGGAAAGAAATGCTGACATACTCTTAAAATAGAAAAAAAATTAAAAAGACAGTAAAACTTATTAAATAGGGGTTTTTTTATATAAGGAAGGAGCTAAATCCATACAAAAAATAATCTCAAACTGGAAAACCAACTTAAGCAACTTAGCAGCAACTTAAGAATCTTTATAGCGATCCCTTAAATATTCCCTTTTAGATAAATATGGTCAAAATTCCAATTTTAATACTTTTTCCAAGTAAAGGTATTAATAGAGAGTTCTGAACAGCAGAAAATTTGTTTTTCATGATTAAAAATGAATTATCTATAAAATATTCAAAAATAGAGCAACCCTTTCTCTGGCATTAATAAATCACAACATGACACATAATCTTTTATGACACCCCCTCAGCATGCTGAAGGTATGTTTTTTGGTAATCATGATGAAAATTCGAGCTAACTAATGAGAAAGGGAAAAGAATACAATGAAAATTTGTATCTCACCTACATTTAAAATGGTCTAATTAGCATTAAATGCAATTAAAACATTGAATTCTCTTTCCACATGTCATTTAATAAAGCAGTATCATTAATAAGGATATAAACAGTTCTATTTTCTGCCAATGTTTGTGTTCTGCTTTGTCCTGAAAAAGAGGTAGAGATGAAGCTACTTGTCTTAATTTAATTCCTACTGGACTCTGATAGTATCTGCACAGAAGGAAAAATGTGAGAAATAATAGATTGCAATTTTTAATGAAATCTGTCAAGTCCGTACAGGTGTCATCTCTTTCTGAAACAAGGAACCTGGTAACAATCCTCAGCCCACCACATACTCCTCTCAGTACAATTGGTTTATTGGCTGACACTGCATGGGCCTTGGAGTCAAAGACTGTGTGTTCTGCTCACCAGCTGTGTGACTCAGGGTCATTTACTGAATTTTCCACGGTTCAGGAATGGCATCTGCAGAATGAATTTTGTTCCATCTACCTACCAGAGTTAAGAAGATTAAATGATACCCTATTCATAAAGGGCTTAGATCAGTGAAGGACATTGAGTGAACTTTCAGATTATTTCTTATGTTTTCCTAGATCTTCCTCAAATATAGTTTTTATTCTTTATTCCTTTTCAATACTGACACTCAACCTACATTTAATCACCCCAGTTGTTGTCAATGCTAGCCCCTGAAGATTTTGCTAAAGAACTATTTGAATTAGAGCATGTTGGCCAAAAAACAATTAGGTTTAAGACAAGTTGTCCAATGCTGATTTTTGACCAAATCAAAACAAAACAATCAAACAAACTAAAAAAAAAAAAAAAAAAAAAAACCACAATTTTATCTAGAAACTATCAAGCTTTGGTAATTTTGGTATTCACTAGGGCTGGTTACAACAATTTATAGATGTTTATGTATCCATTTAAAAATATGTAATTTTTTTTTTCCTGTCATGCAACTCATGTTCACGGGCACCTGGTGCTAAACCATTCATTGATAACCTGCTTCTAGGTTGAGGTTTCCTAAGTAGCAGAGCAGCTCCCTCACTGCAATCTGTTGAAAATCAGCCCTCAACACAAGGATTTGTAAGAACACAAAAGGAATTTAACAAATAAGAAAAATGAGCGAACACTGGGGAATTGGGGGGTGGGGGGTAGACCCAAGTCTGAGCGACGTGGGGGGGTCACTGTGGAGGGGTGGGATATGCTTGAAAAGTAGTGGGGGAGCGGAATTAGGGGTCTCAATAGGGGAAAGGAATTCCTCAAAAACTGATTCATGTGATTAACTGTACACCTCGGTAAATTCACT
>CAUYRT010026773.1:0-65669 GCA_963574885.1 Lepilemur ruficaudatus
TCCTCGCTTCATATCGAGCATAGGCGTCACGGTCGTTGACAATTGTGATCTCCCCGTCCGCCGGGGCGGCGTGGGCGAGGGGGGGCCCCTCGGAAGCAACTTTGCGCGGCCTCGCCCGCGGCCGCCGGGCCTCGGCCCCTCGGCTCGGTCCCCGCCGCCGCCCGCCGCCCGCGGCCCTCCCGCGCCGCCGCCCCTCACCGTTGCAGAACTGGAGCAGCGAGGACGTGTCGTACAGGCTGCTGTAGCTCGAGAAGCCGTCCTCCATGCTGAGGCCGCCGGGCCGCGCCCGCTCCCCGGCCCGGCCGCGCCGCCGCCGCCGCTCACCCACACACTGAGCCCGAGCCCGAGCCGCGGCCGGCGCTGGCGCTGGGGCCGGCCCTGCTGTGGCGGCGGCTGCTGCCGGTTACCATGGCAACCCCGGGCCCGCCGCCGCCGCCGCCGCTTCCCGCGAGCCCAGCGCCCGCTCTGCCCGCGAGGGGGCGGCCTCAAGCGGCGCGGGGGCCGGGCGGGGCGGGGAGGGGGGACGTGGCGGGGCGGGGACGGCGCGGACCGCGGGGCGGAGGCCGGGCCTGCCCTCCAGGCGCCCGCGCAGCGCGGGCCGGCCTCTTCCCGGCGGGAAGGCCCCGGGCGGCCTGGGATGCTGCCGGGCACCTCGGCCGCCCGCCCGCTGCCCCCTCGGCCAGGCCCCGCCTCCGCGCGCTGCCGCGGGGTCCGGGGGGCTGTGGGGCTGCGGGCGGCCCTCCGGAGGGCGCGGCGCGGGGACAAAGGGCGAGGCCGGCGGAGAGCGGACCAGGGGCCCGCGACACCGCGGGACGCCGAAGCCCACCCGCCCCCGCCGCGCCGTCCCCGCGCCTGCGGGCAGCTGCAGGACCAAACATGGCCAATGTGCCAGCCCGTCCCAGCTGGGTTTCCACCGCAGAGCATCGCCGCCTCGGGCCACGTCCCGCGAGGCGCGCCCCGCTGTCCACGCGGTTTTCCGCTGCAGCGAGGCCCGGCCTCCAGCGAGAACTAGCGCAGGGCTTGTCCCCGCGCTCGGACCTGCTCGAGGGCGGGGGAAAGAGGCCTTTCTGACAGCGGGCCGGCAAGTGCGCGGCGTGTGGGCGACACTGAGCTAGGACGGCCAGTCTGTTTGTTGTCCCCGAGGGTCGGCCCTGGGATACGGATCTGTCACAGGCTCGTTAACTCGCTGCAAGCCTAAAGAAATCTGTATTTATTCCACCTCAGAAAGAGACCAAGAGTTAGAACAAAATAACATAGTAGAAATAAACAGATCCAAAAACAGTTCGTAACTTTTCCACCCCACGCATATAAACGCTAGGTTAGTGGTACTTCTACCACCCATGGCCTGAAGTAAATAAAGACGCTGCAGATAACGAATGAGGAGTCAAGGGAGAATGTATGAACTGGGTGGTCTAACCCGAGAACGGCTTGGTGCGCTCAACGTTTACACTCCCTGATGCACAACAGTCGTAATTCAGTCACATGCAAAAATCTGAAGTCGGAGGTACTAACTTGTGTGGGCGAGTCATAGTAGGTGAAGTAAGAACTGAATAAAAAGTTGCAATTTGGAAAATTTCCGGGGCTCAGTGGAGTTCAGAGGCCTGTCTTTCCAGAAGCCTGGCTTAGTCGTCAAATGTCAGCTCAGGGACAGGCTCTGTCCTTCCACATGTGGCACGTTTGGCAAGTGGGTTGGTGAGAACTGGTGTTACTGCTGCAGGCAGAAGCGAGACGTTCAAGACCTTCTCCCCGTCATAGCAGGATTGTTAACGGGTAAGTTACATTGTGGGTGGAGGCAGAAGGGCCACACATGCTGTTGGTTTGGCTGTGACCAGGTGGATGAAGGACAGTGGGGAACACAATGCTAGTGACGGTGGAGGAAAGATGGAGCAGAGCCTGTGGGCCGGCCAGGACCCGAATGGTTGGCTCATACTGCAGACAAGTGGGAGATAAGACTGCACCAGCCCCCGCGGGAGATGCCGGAACACGCCAACGGTCCTGCAGGCTGATGAGAGCCCTGTCAGGGCGCTGAACCCATGTGTGAACTGGGCGGCAGGGGCCAGGGCCTGTTGCTGGAGCAGCCCAGGGTGTCTGCGGCTCTCCAGAAATGAGGCACTGAGGGACAGTCCCAGGGAAGAGAGAGACAGAGCCCAGAGGGAAGTTGCTGTAGGACCATACAGCCAGAGAGAGAGGAAGGTCAAGTGAGGACAGCAAAACCTCCAATTAGAAGTACCCTGGAGCAATGGGAGAGAAAGAATTGAGATTTGGGAGTTGCCAGCAAAGAGGCTGTAAATGAAGCCTCAAAAGAAAAGAATGGACAGTCAGTCAGGGGCTGGGGCAGAGCCTTGGCAAGGGATTGAGAAGGAGATTCCGGAGGGACAATCAGGCCGGAAAACCAGCAGAGGAGGTTGTCCCCATAAGCTAAGAGCACAGAAAGCCTCAAAGTGGGCATTTTCACAGGGTTCTCTGCAGAATGGGTCCAGGAGGACGAGGCTGGGCAAAGGCCCTTCCATCTGGCAGCAGAGGGCTCCCAGCTGACCCGGAGCACCTTGGTGAGGCAGCGGGTTGCTGGACATCAAAGGGAGAGCACGTGTGCATGACATGACTGTTTGCTAGCTTTGGCAGGGAAAGGAAATGAGGCCAAAGGCAGCGGGTCAGGTAAAGATGCAGGTGGGTCCTCTGCATCTCCAAGGCAAGGGGCAGGTGCTGTGGGAAGGGCCTTAACACCCAGGTGCCCGTTTCGTCTTTGCCCTCCTCTGTTTTCCCCTTTCCCGTCTTTCCCCCTTCTATTCGCCATGCTCTCTCTAATCCACTTTGCAGTTTTATATTTTAGGATACCTTGGATAGTTGGCACAAAAAACTGAGGTGTGGCATTTTTGAACTTGGAAAGAAATAATCACGGATAAATGATTACAAGGTGGTTTTCTTTAAGAATATTGTTAGTATTCCTAATTTTTTATGTTATATTTGGTGGCCACAACTCAGGTTAGAGAATAAAGAAAATTCAGAAGTGGGAAAGGAGAAATATGTTTAAAAGTTGAGCTGTGAAATTAAGCTGGAGATTTTCTTAGAAGATATTATTTCCACTAGAGCAATTACAAAGAAGACAATTAAGAACTCAGTCCACTTGCTTTTGATATGATAAAGATCATTATCAGCCTCTTAACCTAGAGTGTTAAACAGCTATGTTTTTCCCACAATGATAAAATCTTACCTAAAAAAAAAAAAGCAAAATTTAGAATAATTACAAGGATATGCATGCTAAGTCAATTAGGTATAATCTACACAGCATTAAAAAAAAAAGATCTATGGAGAAAGTTCAAGAAAAATCTCTGAAAACTTAATTAATAATGTGTGATTTTGTGCCCAAACATATTAACAGACTGGTATTCCACATCATCTTGAGATAATTTATGGCGTAAGCCCAAAAAAATGTTGTCGTTGTACTAAATGATGTACCCTCTCTAGGACAATATAACCATAGTGTTCAGTGGAATTAATAGCAGCATTTGTACAACGTGTGAAAAAGAGAAAGGAAAATGAGAGCTCTGTATCCTTTATTCATAGAGAAGTAATAAAAAAATCACCCAGAAATGTGCAGCCCTGCCCATCTAGTATTGAACTCAATAGTCCTCCAAAAACAGTTCCACGGTGCCAGGCACCATGCTCGGGCCTGGGAATATAGCACGGAGAACACAGTGCTTTCCAAGCTGCAGGTGGCTGCGAAGTCAATTTAAAGAGTCACAATCAGCACTTTAAAAAATGAAATAGAAAATTCCACTTCTGGGACTCAAAAGAATTAAAAGCAGGGACTTGAACAGATACTTGTACACCCACGTTCTTAGCAGCATTATTCTCAATAGCCAGAAGGAGGGAATCACCGAGTATCCACTGACGGATGAGTGGATAAACAGAGTGTGGAACATCCATGTAACGGAATATCATTCCATCTTCACAAGAAAGGCGGTCCTGACATATGCTGCAACATAGATGAGCCTTCAAGACATCGTGCTAAATGAAAGGAGCCAGTCCCCAAAAAGCCGACACTGTATGACTCCACTTATATGAGGTAGCTGGAGTAGTCAAATTCATAGAGGCAGAAAGCACAAAGGTGGTTGCCAGGGGCTAGGGGGAGGGAGGAAGGGAAAGTTAATGCTTAATGGATACAGAGTTTCAGTTTGGGATGGTGAAAAGTTCTGGAAATGGACGGTGGTGACGGCAGCAGAACAACGTGCATGTCCCTAATGCCTCAGAACTGTACACTTACAAATGGTTAAAATGGTAAATTTCATGTTTATGTATTTTTTTATTATTATTTTTATTTTTTTAAGAGTCAGGGTCTCACTCTGTTGCCCAGGCTGGAGTGCAGTGGCATGATCATAGCTTGCTGCATCCTCAAACTTCTGGGCTCAAGCCATCCTCCCGCCTCAGCCTCCCGAGCAGCTAGGACTATAGGCATTTGCCACCACCTCTGGATGTTACGTATATTTTACCACAATTTTAGAAATGAAATGGAATGGAAAATATCAGAGTGCATAGTAAGAACAAGTATTTGTACCTGAAATACCTTTACTTGAGACGTACCTATGTGTGCTGAGTCACAGTGTAAAACGTGTTCCTCCCTGTAGGTCACAGTCACAGTCTAAGAAAATGTGAGGACATACAATAATCATACAAATCATACAAATAAATGTATAGGCCGGGAGAGCAGCGGCTCACACCTGTAATCTCAGCGCTTTGGGAGGCCGAGGCAGGAGGATTGCTTGAGGCCAGGAGTTCCAGACCAGCCTGGGCAACATAGCAAGACGCCAGCGCTACACAAAATGAGGAAAACTAGCCAGGCGTGGTGGCACACACCTATAGTGCCAGCCACTTGGGAGGCTGAGGCAGAAGGATCCCTTGAGCCCGAGAGTTCAAGGCTGTAGTGAGCTAGGATCACACCACTGCACTCCAGCCTGGGTGACAGAGCAAAACCCTGTCTCCAAAAAAAACAAAAAAAGTGTAATTACAAATTGTACGTCCTGTGGAACAAGGATGGAAGAATTTCAGATTACTCCAGAGGGTCTAAATTGGACTGAGGAGGAAAGAAACCAGCAGAGCAGCAGGGGTGGGCGGAGCAAAGGGCCACCACAGGTAAGCATGGCTTCTGAGGAACCGAGGGGCTGGCTGGGGCAGGAGAAGGGGCAGCTGCTCATCTGGGCCTTGGGGATCCTGCCAGGGGCTTCTGATTTTATTCTAAGAGCAAGAGATTTGACCCTCAGTTCGTGTTATGGGTGGAATTATGTCCCTCCCCCAGAATTTATATGTTGAGGTCCTAACCCCCTCATACCACAGAATGTGGTTATGCCCTTATTTGGAGACTGGGTCTTTTCAGAGGTAATCAAGTTACAATAAGGTCTCTGGGATGGGCCTTGATCCAGTATGATTGGTGTCCTTACAAGAAGGGGAAACTGGGACAAAGACACGCGGAGGGAGAGGAAGCAAGACAGAGGGAGAAGGCAGCCATCTGCAAGCCACGGGGAGAGCCCTCGGAAGGAACCAGCACTGCCGACACCTTGACTTTGGACTTGCGGCCTCCAGAACTGTGAGACAATAGATTTCTGTTGTTTCGGCCACCCCGTCTGTGGCACATGTTATGGCATCCCCAGCAAACTAATACAGGTAGTTTGCAAAATCCCAAAGTCAAGAATTGGTTATGCCACAGATTCAGTGCCCCATTCATTACTGATATGAAAATATCAAATATAGCTTCTCATGATAAAATCACTACTCTACAAAATGAGAGGTAATCACTGCTTCTAAGCACCGATAAGGGACTGTTAAACTCTTGGACCTCCGAGCGCCTGCCGACGCAGCTGTCCTTTCAACAACGGCCCTGACAAGTGGTCACTCAGCCCCTCTCAGAGTTGAAGAGCTCCAATTATTAAAAAAGACTGTTTATTTTTATCCCTTACCAAAGCATCCTTCATTGAGCCTACTGTTGTCTGGTCAGTTTGATCTCTCTCCGTCCTGGTGCGGGCTCTGTCTACTGTGAAATGTTGCAAGAATGGCTTGTGGCCTGGCCTCTCCAGCTCTGCTCCATGACTCCTGGGTTAACTTGCCCAAAGAGGGGTTAACTGATGTCCTTTCATTCCCTGCTGCCCACTCACTGTACTAGGTGCAAAGATCTTGGCGTGGTCTCTAAGTCCATCTGCGTTCCTGCCACAAATGCCACCTTCGGCATTCAGCACACCCCTGCCCACCACCCTCTCCACAAGCACCTCCTCAGCACTCTCAGACATGCCAGGCACTTGGGTGCTTCGGACTTTGGCCTTGCTGCTCCCCATGCTGAGTGCTCTTCCCGCCAGCGTGGAAGCTGCCCATCAGCAGGGCCTTGACCGGCCTCTGCAGTCCTGAGCAAGTCTGCCCCCGACCCCCCTTTACAGATTCCTGTGTCAGTCTGCCTTGCCTTGCGGGAACTTGTGTGCACGTCTGTCTCCTGCACGTCTGTCTCCTGGGAGATTATATGCTCCTAACACTCATCTTGCTTGACACGACGCTGAACGTAGTTGGCAGTGCTGAGTGAATGAATGAACCCTCTGGACAAAGTCGGTTGCGCGTTACACACGACAGACTTTCAAATGCTTGGAAGACAGCGCCCATCTCCTCCAGGGTAACATTCTCCATTTCCTCCCTGTCCATCATGTGACATAGTTTCCAGACCCCTTGTCTGCAGAGATGCCCATCCCAGCCAACCAGATCCTAGTATCCACCGGAACTGCACACAATAACCTCAGAGGACTCTGACCTGGGTGGCATTTCCCTTTAATAACTTGGATATTATGATTCTATTGATGTAACTGAAGCCTGTATTGATTTTTTTTTTTTTTTTGAGCAGCCAGGATGGATACTGTTGGCTCATATTAAACTTCCAGTCAATTACAAACCTATCAGTCTTTTTCAAGTGACTGCTGTTGGGTCTTCTCCATCCTGTATTGAACTAGTTGATTTTTTTTTCTTAATCTACAGACAGGATTTATCTTCAGCTCTGTAAAATGCCAATTTAATGGTTTCCATGCATCATTTTAGCCAACCAAAGTCTCTTAAACTCTTAAATCTGGCACTGTGTCAGCAGTCAACGTGCCATAATGAATCCTTCAATGTCTTCCTCGTCCCGGTAATTGATGAACACGTTAGCAGTGCAGGAGGGGCTGGAGCCCTGTGTATAGCGCTGGGGACACCCCCAGCTGCGTCTCTATTGATCTCTTTATCAATGCTCTGGATATGTTTGTCCAACTAGAAATGAAATCTCCCCAACTGTTTGTTCATCCAGCCTATTTTCCTTGCACAGGATTTTGTGAAGGATCTTCTCCACCGCTCTGGAACTCCGGGCTGGGAGCACCATGAAATGAGGAAATGAGGTTGGTTTGGCTCTTAGGAACCGCCGCTCCTTCCAAGTGTTTACACGCTAGCTCTTCAAAGATCTGTGAAAATTTTTGCTCAGAACCAATATTAATATCAAATGTGTCATCTGTATTTTCCAGAATCCAAATTTTTCTGAGTTTTAGAAAATTACGACCTTTTTTCCCTTAGCAGTTTTCTGCAACTCCCATCTGGCGAAATCAGAGGTGGTTGGTCGAGGCCTGCAGAATGTATTTCTGGTAACTAAACAGTCTCTTGACATCTGTTGCCTTTCTTGGGCTCTTGACAATTCCTCCCAGGTGATGTTTCTTCTATCCTTTCCAGTTTTAAGATGATTCTCCTTATTAGAGAAAAAGAACCCACAGAGCAGAGTCCTAAACATGCAGACTGGCTTCCAGGGTTCTTCGTGGCTCCCCCAGTTCTGGCTCATGTGTCTTTGTCCTCCTTCAACCCACTCTGCTTTTAATTTCCCAAACACCACACTACTGTCTGCCCCTGGGGCTTTGCTTGTGAGATTCCCGCTGTTGGAAATGTCTTTTCACCTGTTCTGTGAGCTTCCTGGCCTTGCTCACTGGCTGAGAGCCTCACGTGCGGAGGCAGATCTACAGCTTATCTTGTAAAGGTGAGACATTCTTAGCCTGGTGAACCAGCTCCTGACTACCTGTGTGTCACCTGGCCTGGATGGGCCCAGTGGGGGAAGGCACTGGCTGAGAAACAGCACCATGTGATAAAGGCGGCCTTATCAGGGGCCTCTCCAGCTGCGTTAGCCTATTACAGAAATGCCAACACTGCAGAATGAGGAACTTTAGAGCCTCCCACAGATAATTTGTTAATAGTCCAAATGGATGTGACAACTCTTTATTATCTAAGAAACCCAGTAGGCTATTTACTCAGAACCATTCTCAATGATTTACATCAGTCAAAAGAATTCACGTATTTTGAAGTATCTGAAGTGAAAAGCTAAAAGCAATTTCCACTTGTTTTTCTCTTATTAAAATGTCATTGCATTTAGGAAACTTGATGTTGTAATTTTTTCTGATGCATACCATAGTGCAGGTGCCACAGCAGGTTGCAAATGAATCTTCGGCTGTGGCATCTCCACCAAACAATGCCATTTTCAGGGCTTTTTGTTCGTTGGCTCCATCGTGTTGCCTTTAAGGTTTCATGGCAGCTCCTGGCATACCACAGACTAACCACAGAATAAATAAACTAATATTGGGGCAGTCACTCATCCCAGTGGGCCTGGGACAGCCCGCGTTTATGCCTGTGTCCTGGGTGATCATGAATAGCCTCTCCTTTGACTCTCTGAGGTATTCTGGTTTGGATGACAAATTAGATGGTCACCCTAGCTAATAAGGAAAGATCTGGAACCGATCCATATTGTGCATTGAGGAAAGTTGTCGCGATTCATACAGGTATATTTAAAATGCCATCCTAAGCTGCCTCACAGCATCAAAGTTGCAAGAAATAAAGAGAAGTTGCCAGAAATCTGGATTTTTCTTAGGAAAGGCGAGTAAAAGTTCTGCTACTGTGGCTTGCCTGGTCCCCTTCCATCACCCCTTTGCAGGCTTTGTCTTCCTGGTGGTCTAGATGTAAAATACACATTTGTAATTAACAAAGGGTCCAGGAACTCTGCTAAAATTGGTGCCTCTGGATCCCCACCTTCAGTCATACCACTGACTCGGGCTAAGGTCCTCGGTGCCCTTTTGGAAACCACCTGGACAAGGAGGGGCTCCACCTCCCCACCGCACGGACTTGCCAGCTGCTGACCACTGCTCACTCGTTTGCCCACGCTGAGTGCCCACTCTGTGCCAGGAGCAGGGGACACAGGAGACAATGCACCATCCTGCCCCCGAGGGCCTCACAGCCAAGAGGGGAGCAGATAGGCACCAGGTGACAGGAACTCAGGGGAGGAACATGCTGTTGGCTCCAGTCCATGCTGCAAGCCTAGCTAGAGCTGTCTCAGTTTTGCATAGAAGGAAACATCCTTGCACCAAAGGGGCAGACCCAGGGTCACGTGGCTGGCAGACCTGGGGAAGCCATGAAGGACCCTGAAATCCAGTCCTGTCTGGCCCAAACCCCCACTTTCTACTCTGAACTGCCACCTGTTCAACTGCAGCAGAGATGAGATAGCCAGCTTGGGGGAGAAAAGGAGGACCTGCCCAAGGGTACAAACTGGCAGCCTGGTTGGGGACAGGCAGGAATAACAGTACCTAAGATAGGGTGGGTCTCGGGCCTCATCCTTCGGGATGCAGACCCGGGTTCAACTGCCTGTTCCCCATGAGGCATGTTCAAGCGTTTGCTGCTTGGGCTTGGGGCAAAGAAACGCATGCGGATTACGGAACCCCCAGTGGCTGGGGCAGATGGGGAAGGAATCCAGGGGTTATGGGGGGCCTAGTCCAGCCCTGCTGGACCCAGGAGATGAGATGACTGGAGAGGAGGAGGGAAAGGCATCCAGGAAACAAGCTAGAAATGTGTGCTCAGGGCGTCTGAGAACTGGTGAGCCACCGGCAGTGTTAAAGTCAAGGGTAGGACGAGCAGGTCAGACCGGATGAGCCAGGAGGGCCTGGGATCCACGCCGAGGGGCTGGGCTGGGTCCGTGGGCCACGGGAGCCCCTGGGAAGCCACGCCATTAGGGCTGTGCTTCAGGTGGACTGATGGGACATGCACATGGCTGGACCAGGGACAGGAGCCACTAAGACAAGGAAGTGGGACTCGTCCCAGGTGAGGTGCTGAGAGCCTGGTGGGGGCTGGCAGCGTTCTCTCAGCCCCTGCGTGTGGAGCGTGGCTCAGACCAGGCTGCTAATGCGGAAGAAGCAGAGGGAGGACCTGGGTCCGAGAGTGGAGGAGTGGTGGGTGCATAGGGTGTCAGGAAGAGAGATGAGCACCGGGAGAAGGCAGGGCCGTGGCAGTGAGCATGCCTTGGGGCAGTGCCTAGGGCGGAGGTGGCCAGGACACAGGTGGCTGGAAGAAGAGAGAAGAGCTGGGAAGCCCACCTTGCAGGGCATCATTGGGGGCTTCATCAGGAAGCCCAGCACGCTGGCTGGGAAGAGCAAAGAGTCAGAGGAAAGGAAGCGGGGAGCGATTCAAGGAGCAGGGAGACAGCTACTGAGACAGACGCCCAGGATGCAGCAGGACCCAGCACGGTCAGGCGGTGGGCGGGTGGCCTGGAAGGAAGGAGAGATGCCTCATCCTGGGAGAGGATGAGATGGATGAAAAGCCACAGAAAATGTGAGGTTTCAGTCATTCATTCAACAAATCGTCAATTAACGGTGAAGGTATGTTCTGAGGACCGTGTCGTTAGGCGACATCATCACTGTGTGAACATCACAGAGTGGACCTGCACGAACCTAGACAGCACAGCCTGCTACACGCTGGGCCGTAGGGTACAGCCTATTGCTCCATGGCTACAAGCCTGTCCAGTGTGTTACTGCACCGAATCCCGTAGGCAGTTGTAACACGATGGTAAGTATTTGTGCATCTAAACATCCAAACATAGAAAAGGTATGGTAAAAATATGGTGTTACTAATATAATCTCATGGGACTACCGTCGTACATGTAGTCCCTTGCTGACCCGAACGTTGTTACGCAGCACATAACGACATATTGGTTGGCAACATAATCCTCATTGAGGAGAAGCTCTACCAGTGACCTTCCAGAGAAAGGCGGTAGATGCCTCCACATCCTGTTGGAACTCCTTGTACCCACAGGACAAAGAGGACAGAAGAGGAAACAGGCTCAACACAGCTTTGCAAACTGGAGAACAGGTAAAGGAGAGGTACAGTCTTATCTGTCCCAGACAGGCTGAACTCAAAACCCAGCAAGTTTGGGGCAGCCAAGAAGCAGGCCACTTCCTGCCACAGAGCTCCCAGAAGTTTAGGAATGGACAGTACCAGGCAGCTCTGGAAGTGGGGGCACTGAAGCTTAAGAAGCTGCCGTGGACTGGATTGTCCCTGTCCAAATTTGTACATCGAAGTCCCAAGCCCCAATGTGATGTATCTGGAGAAAGGACCTTCAGGAGTTAATTAAGATTAAATGAGGTCTTAAGGGTGGGGCCCTGATCTGATAGATTTGGTGGCCTTATGAGAAGAGGGAGCCCCTGCCATGTGAGGACACAGCAAGAGGGAAGTCTGCAGGCCAAGAAGGGAGCCTTCACCGGGAGCCAGCCATGCTGGCCCCTGGTCAGACTCCCAGCCTCCAGAGCCGTGAGAAGTAAATTTCTGTTGTTTAAGCCACACAGGCGTGGTATTTGCTATGGCAGCCGGAGGCAACTAAGACAGAAGCAGATGGAAATGGATCCCTCCTTCCATCTCCAGAGGTTTAATCTCTGAAATGGGTGAACCAAGGGGTTCTCTGCATGAAAGGATACCAGGGGGACCATCACAAAGGTGGCAAAGAAATGACAGCCTAATTCTGAGTGACGGGACCTTGCCGCAGCCCCTTCCCCACCCTCAGCTCCCAGGACGCTGGCAGCCGGGCGCTGCTCTCCAGGAAAGGGTACGGAAGCGCCTTCTGCAGGGAACGTGACAAACTCTAGGGGAAAGACCTGGAGCTTGCTCTGCTCGGGAATCACAGCGACGTCCTGTTGACGAGTCTAATCTGTGGACTCAGAGCTTCCAGGCAGCTTTTGAATGTCCCCCTCTAAGATTAGAATAGACAGCCAAGAATCTCTAAACGTTTGAGAAAATATAAAAGGAACAAAAGAAGGAGGAGAGTATGAGGAAACAGACAGCACAAAGAACAGCAGGAAATAAAACTCCTGACGATATCCTCCGGAGCTGCCATTATTGCATCCGCGAAACAAGCAAAGGGTACTACTTATAAACTTAGATGATAAAAAAGAGGTTTTGGCAATTAAAAGTGTGGCAGTAGAAATAAAATCCCCATAGAAGTGGCTAAAGATAGAGATGAAGAAATTACACGGGAGACTAGAACGAAAGAGACAAAGCGAAGCAGAATATAAGAGGGAAAATGTGATAATCATATTGGGAAGTTCAGCATCCGAATAACAGGAGTTTCAGAAAGACAAAATGAAGAAAATAGGAGAGAAATCATCAAAGAAATAACTCAAGAAAATTTCCCAAAGTAAGGAAACACGAATTTCTAGGTTGAAAGAGCCTACTGAGTGCTCTGCACAGTGGGGGTGAGGGGGACCACCACCACACATTACAGCCACTAAATGTTTCAGAACACGGGAGATAAGGGTAACATGCAAAAAAGTTTCCAGAGAGAAACAACAGGTCTCAGATAAAGGATTAAAAATTAGAACGGCGTTAGATTTCTGAACAGCAATGATAGGAACTAGAAGACAACAGAAAAATGCAAATTTCCCTCGATTTTTGAGGGAAAATGATTTTCAACCTATAATGGCACATCCAGACACACCATCAAATCAAGTGTGCACGTGGAACAAAGCCATTTTCAGTCTCACAAGATCTCAGAAACATAGCTCCCTTGTGCCTCCTTTCTCAGGCAGCTGTTGCAGGATGTGCTCCAACAAAATGAGGGAGTTGCCAAGAAAGAAGGTGACATAGGATCCAGGAAACAAGGAATCAGCACAGGATAGAGGCGAAAGGAATCCCCAGGAAAACAGACGGGACAGTAAAGGTCATGCTAACAGGCAGCCAGTCCAGATCACAGCCAGAAACATTTCTCCAGAGAAAATGCCACCAGGAAGATTAAATGGGAAACTATTGGAAGGGGTTTATGTACAAGGTAGAAGAGTTGGGGACGGTGAAAGTGAGCGATATTAATACATGGAAAACAGAAGACAGGTATTTACTCCAGGAAAAACAAAAACCTGTATAAGAAAGGAAATTCAATCATACTTGGCTTAACCTTGAACAGTATTTCACAGTCATAGTAATATAAACACATATGAATGAAATTTTAAAGCTCTGATATGAGAACACCGGGAAGGGGAGGAATGGCGTGCAGCCACAAGTGAGTATGGGGTGCGCAATGTGGACAGCTCGCTCTGCATCTTCCAGGTGAGAGCGAAACAGGCAACAATCCAGAAGTGGCCTATATGCATGCTATTTCAAAGGCAAAGATGACGTATTTGGAAGTGGCAGCTGCTTCTGGAGGTGGGAAGATTGTAAGGATGTCATGGGAAATGAGGAAAGGTCACTGCCATTAATACTTTTTTGTCTTAAGCCTTCTAGAACAATTTGATTTTTTAAAATATGTACAGTATGTGACTTTGATAAATTTAAGTTTAAAAATCATACGTACATTTCAGTCTAACTTCCTGAGCTTCCATCTGTTTACCTGTGTTCCTGTTTGTTCGTTCATCCCCTCAGTCTATATACATTTGCTGTGAACCTTCTCCCGAAGGTTGGCTGCTGGGCCGGGGCAGATGGATGAAGTCTCAGTTCCTGCCCCAAAAGGACCTTCCCTTTCACTAAGGAAAACTTCAAAGAGGTTAAAGATCTATGTGCCTTTTTACTTTGTTTTACATAGTAGTTGGGTTTCTGAAGGACTCTAAACTCTACATTTGCAGATCAATTGATATCTTGGGACAATGTGTGGCTGAAGCTTATGATTTAAAGGGATCCTATGATAAATCTTTCAGAAAAAAATTCCCGCACAATATACCAATATGTAAACTCCTATCTTCTTATGTGGCCACTCTGATAAGAAATCAGTGTGGCCCGGCAGGAGCTCGAGAATAAATTTATGGGCAACATATAGCCATTGGAGAACAGGGAAATCACTTAGGACCAATATTGCTAATGACAACAAATTAGAATTCATTTGTATACTGTATACTGAGATGTGGCCCTTAATTACACTCTATACACTCTTACTGATACACTGTAGTGATTAAAAACTAACCATAGGCAATAAATGTGATAGTAAAATGTTCAGCTGTGCAACATAGGGAGTCCACACTAATTAATTTCACAGGTTTTTGTATTTCCTCCATTTACAACAGATAGAAACCCTTCCTTTCAGCTTCGTCTGTAAGGGCTCCAAGGAGGGCCTCTTCTGTATATTCAATATGTGAATGGCTATGTTACCTGCTAAGATTTAATTTTTGCTTGCAGAACATTTTATTGCACCATTTTAAAGCAGCAGGAAAATGTTCTTAAAAGATAGCCGTGGTTTAGGAAAACCATCTGTTTTAGTTGGAAGCGTATAAACATAAACCGTATCACGAAAATGTGCTGTGAAAATCCTCCTTCTCCCGCATGTTACTTTTTGTGACATAACTATTAACATTTCTCTAATGTCCTGGATGAATCCACAAAGTGTTTTATTGAAAGGCCTGTTTGCTCTCCCAGTATTGCTATCATGTAGGAGATAGAAGAGGCTAATAAGTTATATGCATGCATCCGGCATGCCTTCGAAATGGGTGCAAAGATTATGATGACATAAAACACACGCCACAGTCGTGAAAACGTATCTTCCACACTGTGGCCAGGTCAGTCCGCTAAAGTGCAGCTGTAATCTAGTCACTTCCCAGCTCAAAGCCCCCAGGGGATCCCTGCTGCTGCAGAATGAAGAGTAAGCCCGGTCTGTGAGCCCACTGAGGTGGCACCAGGCCAGCCTCGCTAGCATGGGATCTGTCACGTCGTCCGAGTTCGAGCCCGCTCACCTGTGCAATGGACCATTTGCTGTTCCCTGGGTCTGCTCTGTCTTTCCCACATCACACCTTGGCTTGTGAGGTCCCCCTTCCTATGGCTCCACTTTTTTACAGTCACCACCCCTCAAGGTTCATCTCAAACGCCACCTGCTCCGGGAGCCCACCCCTCCCTCTCTTCCGGATACCCTCCTTCCTTCCTCCAAACTCCTTGGCACCTGGCACTTGCCCAGGTCTATGACAGTCCTCTGTGACCTTGCCTCGTTTACCCACTGGGCTCTGCACTCCCTGAGACCAGAGATCCCACCCTCCTGCACGCTCCGGAATTAGAAAACAGATTCGACTTGACGGCTCAGCATCATGCATATTTCAGGGCTCCTGCAACTTCCCAAGAAGGCTGTGATGCTCTGCCTCCGTGTCGCGGGGACGACGCCAGCAAACTGCATTCCTAATTACATAACAGTGTTCAAGTGCATGTCAGTATGAAAAGAAGAACAAACTATTTCTTGTGTCTTTTTTTTTTTTTTTTTTTGTATTTTTTAACCAGAAAAGCTTTTTATGATCACTGGACTACTTTCCATTTTAAGCTAATTAGTAAATTGCATTTTTGGCTCTTTAACTGGCTAGGTTAAATTTAGCTCATCTTTTCTCTTAAAGTCAAGCTGTCAGTGGATTTTGCAATTAAAATTTCCACTTTCAACTTTCCTTCTCAATTCAAGACGATGCTGGCAAAGCATCTCTCCTGCTGCCCCTCCCTCTTCCGCTTCTCCCCTCCCCAGGTTTTCCCATGGACACAAGAAGGCTCCTTACCTCTAGGGGTGGGCACCCAGTGTCATGGCCCTCCCAGGCTGGCAGGGCACAGACCCAAGGCAGCAATCCATCCCCCTGGTGTGCGGCTGAACCCCCAGCCTATCCCAAAGGAGTTATTCAAAACATGCAACAACCTACATGGCCAGGGCTGCAGCAGGGGCCTGGAGGCCCCTGATGTGCTGGGTATGATCCTTTGGTTGGTGGGCATGGGGAGATCCCAGAAAAGGAGCCTGGGTGGCAGGAAGGAAGGGTACACTTGGCGGGGAGTAGGGGTAGGGCAACATTACAGAGATACTGAGCATCACAGGAATATTTGAATCTTTTCACAATCGCCATGGCCAAACCAGGGCATTCCAGCTGACTCTGGGCCCTGCCAGGCCCCACATGTGCCTAAGAGCAGCATGGTGAGGAGCGTGAACGTGTGTTAGTACAGAAGTCACAAGGCCACCTCGTCTCTGTGACCAGAGTCATTCTGAGAGCCCGGGAAAGTGCCCCCTCCAACCCCAGAATCCCACCGTCTCACCTCCAGGCCCTCACTCTTTGCCTGGGACTCTCTGCTTCCCTCCCTCCTCCTTTCTCCCCCTGGAGCCCAGCCAAGGGCTCTTCCCTGGGCCCAGGCTCTTCCTGCCCATCCCCAAGTGTGGCTCAGAGGCCCCCCATGGCCCAGTGTCCCAGCCCCTTGGCAGGACAGACTAAAGGTGGGAATGGGGTAGATGCTCACCTAGCCTTCGCAAAGCAGAAGAAAGAACAAGCCGGGTCTTCCCCGAGTAAGCTGCCCGGCTGCCCCTCCACCAAGGGGAGATGGGGAGGCAGAGGCAGCTTTATGAGCAGCACGCCTGCCTCCCACTTCCCTCGTGGCCATTAAGCAAGATGGGCTGGTGATTTCCGAGAAGAGAGGAGGAAGCATCCATTATGCGGGCAGTAATGGGTCCCAGGGCTCCGGGTCTGCTCCGAGGGGCTGGGCAGGGTCTGGGAGCAGGGGCAGCGCCCACCTTGGCCTGGCTGCCTCCTCTTGCCATCCAGGCTCCCGTTCTCTGTCACAGACCCTGCATATCTGGGTGACAGCAAATAGGGCAGACAGGGCTGCCGCAGGGGACAGCGGCAGTTAGTGAAATGAGCTCACTGGCCTGGGAATTCTGCAGATCAGAGAGGGGTCTGGGAGCAAGTGCCTGTATCTTTGCAGCCAGATGGAATTTTGGTGGAGAATTACCCAGAGAAAAACTAGACATGGTCCTGGGCAGTGTCCACCCCTCTTGGGGCCTGACACAGGTAGATGCTGGGACCTCCCAGTGTCCTCCCAGCCCTGGCCTCTCATGACCCTAGCTGGGTAGGAGGATCCTAAATGCCTGTCCAAGGAATAGTGAGGAAAACATGGAGTTCGTCAGTAAATAAAATGCATTTGATTTCATGACTTTGCCTTCATGTAAGGTAGCTCATCTGACATTTCTGTTGATAAAATAGGCTTCCTTTTATGAAATGATGGCCAGCGTAGTGGGTCATTACTTTTAAATATCTTTATGTAGCAAAACAAAAGGTTGGCAGCCTTAGCGTGTCGGGACAGTGTGAAAGTCTGTGCATCACTGTTTAGCTGTGAGGCTTGAGCCCTGACCCCTGAAGGCCTTTGGGCTTTGGTTTCTGGAAGCCCCAGCAGAGCGTGGAGGGGGAGCAAACACAGTTGTGCGCCCCAGTGGGGACGGCGTGTGACCACGCTGTACGTTCAGGATGCAAAGCCTACTGAACCCCGGGCAGGGGAGGGAGAAACTCGCATTTTATTCATTTAACAAGTGCTTACAGGGACAGCACCTGCTCGTTGTCTGTCAAGCATCAGGCACCAGGGGTCAAACCGTGGGTTGTGACCCATCAATGGGTCATGAAATCAATTTAGCGGGGACTGCGACCAGCATTTTTTAAATGAAATGTTGCGAAATAGAGCAGAAAATATTTGAATATGCTATATGTAGATATGAAGTAGGATAAGTATTGATTCATAAATCTTTTCTTCCACTTCTAGTATGAAGCAATAAAGTCCTAAAAATCTCCTGCAGACAACACAAACTTTACACGAAATAATACAAATGACATCCCAGGGCCTGGGATTGTTGACAAGAACAGGTAGGTTTGGGAGCAGCATCCAACCCACGGGGGGTCATTTTTGCAGGTTCCTGAGGGCAGCCACCTTTGTAGTAGTAGTACACAGTGACTAAATAGTGGGAGGCCTCTAGTTCCTCTGGACAGAGGAATCAGGAGAAGGAGCCTTAGACAACCAGAGTTGTTGGAGAGTGGAGAGGAACCCAAGAAAGGAGGGAACCAGAGAAGGGGAACCCCAGATGTGTATGTAAACTCTGCCCAACCCTCTGGCTGACCCCCAAACACACATGTTTCAAGCCATATTGCAAGCACTCTGAACAGAGATCTGAGCCCCACCCACCACAGTGTCACAGAGGTGGAAGTCTGAGTCTAACCAAGCTAATTGTCTGCTGAAGCAAAAACATCAACACTCTTCAAAACAATATCACAGAATCCAGAATCTCCACAACAGAACATTCACAACATCCAGGATACAATTCAAAACCATTCCACGTATAAAGAGCCAGGAAAACGTAACCCAATCTTAAGAAAAAAGTCAATCAATAGATACCAACCCTTGGCCGGGTGCAGTGGCTCACTCCTATAATCCTAGCACTCTGGGAGGCCGAGGCGGGCGGATCGTTCGAGCTCAGGAGTTTGCTCCAGCCTGAGCAAGAGCGAGACCCCGTCTCTACTAAAAATAGAGAGAAATTAATCGGCCAACTAAAAATATATAGAAAAAATTAGCCAGGCATGGTGGCACATGCCTATAGTCCCAGCTACTTGGGAAGCTGAGGCAGAAGGATCACTTGAGCCCAGGAATTGGAGGCTGCAGTAAGCTATGAAGACACCACTGCACTCCAGCCTGGTGACAGAGTGAGACCCTGTCTCAAAATACACACACACACACGTATATATATATCCTTTAAGAACAAAGATGAAATAAAGAAACTTTAAAATGAAGGAAACTCTGGTAATTCATCACCACCAGACACACACCAGGAGATGTGCTTAGTTCTTCAGTCTGAAGGGAAACGATGCTTGAAGGAAACTCAGGTCTTCATGAATGAAGGATGGACATCAAAAAAGGTAAATATTTGGGTAAATATAAAAGACCATTTTTCCTCTTAACTTTAAAAAATTACCTGTGACTGAAACAAAAATTATAACCCTTTCTTGTGGGCTTTATAATATACATAGACATAATACATATGACAATCGTAGCAGAAAGGTTGGTGGAAGTAATAAAAGGACGTGTGTTCTTGAAAGTTTCTACATTTTGTATGATGTGGTGCAATATTAATTTTAAGTAGGTAGTGAAAAGGTAAGATGTATATTGTTAAATATAAATCCCTATGGCAACCACTAAAAAGAGTGTTGCAAAGAGGTATAGCTAATAGAGGTAAAGCCAATAGATAAATTAAAATGGAATTCTAAAGATAGTCAAATAACAAAAAAACAGGAAAGATGATTACAGAAATTAAAAATAAAGGGGACAAACACAAAACAAATAATAAAATGTTAGAATCATATCTAGTCAAACCAATAATTACATTAAATATTAATGAGCTAATACTCTATTTAGAGGATAGAGATTACCAGAATGGCAAAAGAAGTAAGACTCAACTATATTCTTCTACAAGACATCCACTTTAAATATAAAGACACATACAGGTTCTGCATAACATGCAAAAAGTATGTATGACAAGGTGGGAATGGCTCTATTAAGATAAAATAGACTTCAAGACCAAGAATATTACTACAGATAAAGAAGATCACCTCATAATGAGTATAGGGTCAATTCATCAGGAAGACAAAACAATAATAAATGTGGATGTACCTAATAACAGAATATCAAGATACATGAAGCAAAAATTGACAGCCTTAAAGAGGAGGCACAGACAGCTCCACAATCGTATTAGGAGATTTTAGCACCCTTCTCTCAGCAATTTATAGAATAGTCAGACAAAATCTGTGATGACAAAGAAGATCCCAACACACCTTGGTCTAATTGATTTTTATACATATGGGCTGTGATGTAAAATATATTTCTTACTGTGACTCAACAAAAGCTTGAAAACCACTAGTCTAGGGCAAACACAGTAAACTGAACCATTGACCCTGGAAAATTCAGCAGCTAGTGGGTGAGACACATATAAATCATTATAATACCAGTGGAAACTGCTGTAAAGAAGAGCAGGACAGGAAAGAAATTAATGTTTCTGGAGCAACTACTATGTTCAAGGCCCTGGGCTCAGCATACTACTCACTTAAATAACTCTTGTTACTTGGCCAGGTGGTATTAACATCCTTGTTTTAGAGAAAATGAGGTGCAGGGTGGTACAATAACTGGGCTAATGCTGTAGAATCTATGTTTGTGTCCCCCCTAAATTCATATATTAAAATCCTGCCCTCCAATGCTGGTATCAAGGAGTGGGGCCTTTGGAAGGTGATTAGGTCATGAGGGTGGAGCCCACATGAATGGGATTGGTGCTCTTATAAAAAAGCATGAGTGCTTTCTCTCTCTCGCTCTCCGCTGTGTGAGGATACAGTGAGAAGGTAGCCGTCCACAAACCAGGATGTGAGCCCTCCCTGGACACCGGATCTGCCAGCAGCCTGCAGAACCCTGAGCAATACATTTCTGTGGTTTAAGCCACTCAGGCCATGGTATTCTTTTATAGCAGCACAAACTGACAGCCAGTGAGTGTCAGAACTGGAATTTAAACACAGTTCTGACTCCTAGGGAACCACCATAGACGGCCAGAGAGGGTAATTTCTTTACCTCGGAGGAAACTGTTGGGGAATGGCACAACCAAGACTGGGTGTCCTTGGAGCTGGGTGGACAAGGAGAGAGAAGCAAAGTGAGCAAAGACAAGAAGTGGGG
Organism: Lepilemur ruficaudatus; assembly: GCA_963574885.1. Classification (NCBI taxonomy): domain Eukaryota; kingdom Metazoa; phylum Chordata; class Mammalia; order Primates; family Lepilemuridae; genus Lepilemur; species Lepilemur ruficaudatus. Next base: position 20,746 of record CAUYRT010026773.1, read on the forward strand.
AAGTCTATGACATTTTGCAGCTGTCAGATGGCTGGAACTTGGAGGGGACAGAGGGGACTGGTGGGAAATGTGGCTGGAGGAGTTGACGGGGACAGACCAAGCCCGGCAGAGCCCTGTTTCTATTCCCAGGCAAAGGGAGAAAGGGGAGCAAAATGAAGACCACCTGTGGGATTACTCATCCTCCCCCTCCTTGGATGGCTTCTCATGGGAGACACAGCTTTGGAGGAACTTTCTCTACATTTACATGGCATGTCCCCAAGTTAATGCCCTGAGAAAACCTGAGTGTTAAAGGCAGGTATGTTTGCAAGATGTCATGACACTTTTCCGAATGCCTGTCTGGGTCCTGACTAATGTCTCAAGTGTGGAGCAGAAAACATGGAGACATATGAACAATTACCATCCCTCTGAACTAGACGTCAGGCCCCAAAGGGGAGTGACATCATCAGGCTGACCACATAAACCAAGGCAGCTCAACTGTCTGCTCTAAATGCATGGCGCGGGGGAGAAAGGGACCCCAGAAATGAGACCGGAGCTTGTGTCCCTGCCCACGGCTGCCAGGCGGGCCAAGGTTGCTGAGGTCCAGGAAGCTGCCCATGGAAGATGAGCGCCGGCTTCCAAAGGTGCTGTGTCCCGCAGCAGTCCCCCAGGGCCTTCTCTTGCTGGCGCCCACAGAGGCGGTTTTGTGGCCAGGGCAAGTGACACTTGGGATGGTGGTCACTGTCTGCACGTCGACACCTCCAGCTCCCTGAGTGCCCAGCACTGCTGCAAAGCCCCTGGTGGGCTGGGTGACAGAGGGGTTGATAGCCACTGGCAAATGCAAGCTGAGAAAGGAGGACCAGAAAGACATCCTTCCGGGTGGTTCCCCTCCAAAGTGGGGGGGGGGGTATGCAGTGCTTGGTAACCTTGACTCCACAACAAGACCACCAACCAATTCCAGTTCGGGTCACCCCGGAGCTCCAAACTACTGACAAAATAGGCACAACCAGCACGGGCAGTGGTTCTAACGCATTTCACCCAGCTGCTCTGGAGCCGAGACACACAAGCCCAGCGTGGACGCTGCGTGTGCCCAGCTAACCCAGCGCAATGACGTGTGGTCATTCCTGGCCCCGGTGGCTGCCTATCTCCAGCTCCTCTGTTTTCTTCGCCCCGGCCACGTGGAGTCACGGACGGTTCCTGGTGCCACAGCACGCTGTTCTGCGTCTCTGGGCCTCTGCCCAGCTCTTCCGGCCATTGTCGGTCTCTTCCTCTGAGGCAGCTCCGTGGACTCCACGGTCCCTCCCGCCGCAGATGTCACCACCCTGGCTCAGACGGCTGCTCCGTGAAGCCCCCGGAAACCCCAGCTCCACCTCTCCGTGCTGAGTGAATGTAAGAACAGCTCGCTTTTCTGAGAGCTGCCCTTAACGTGGCATCGCGACGCCCGTGTCTCCTCAATGCTGAGACGCACCTGTCTGCTTTGGAGGGTTTCTGAAATTAGGATGGATCTTACACTCCACGTGCACTGTCGGTGCGGGAGTGCGTCTCCCTCCCCCACCCCGGGAGAGGCTGCCAGGAAACCAATGAGCGACTTCGAATCCGGGGGACTCGGCCCTCCCCCTGATTTATCTCTGGGCCCCCCAGCCTGGCACGGGCTGGACTTGGCAAGCTTTTGCTGGATCCAATTTGAACGCGAGTGTTTCTTGAGGCCTGCTCCGAGTCGAGTCAGCAAAGCGGAGGGTTGGGAATAAACATTACATAAAGCAAAGTTCTGTCTCCTCCGAGGGCTAGGGGGTGTGTGTGTGAACAGGGTGTAGGGGGAGGCTGTAAGGAAGCGCCACAGTGATGCAGACAGAACCACCTGCGACAGCACCGTGGCCTGGAACAAGGGGGGTTGTATTTGGGTTTTGAGATTTTTTTGTTTTGAATAAAGTTTTACAATGTGTGGATGTCTCAAGCTTTCTCTACCAATTCCTCAAAGAACCCTAATTCCCATTCTCCATCCCATTTTACAGAGGAAGGAACTGAGGCTTGGAGAGACAAGAGTCTTGCTCAGAGCCAGTGACTAGAAAGTGCCAGAACCGGGACCAGGCGCTCAGCTCTTATTCCCTGACCTGTGCCCCCTCCGCCGGAGCGAGCTCTGCTCAGTGGGACCCACTTTTCTCCTTAAAATATGAGCTCGAAGCCCACTTTTCAGCAGAAGCCAAATTTTGGTTCTGTGGAATAAGGAGTAAACCCCGAAGTTTCTCACCATGCCTTCTTCTCGCACCGTCTCCATGGTGATGGGAAAATATTATGCGGTGGAGGAATTATGGGAATATGAATCAGCAGGGCCAGCAAGAAGACCTTTGGAAAACTGTGACTCCCAGTGGACACGCTGCATTTTCAAAGTAAACACTCCAGAATGATGGATTGCACTCTGCTTCCTATAGAAGCCCGACGGCTAGCCTCCTCCATTAGCGACCGACCCTCTCTCCCCTGCAAACGTCCCTCTCACGAGGAAAGCTTTGGCCGTTTATTAGCACGATTGCTGCTTGGCAACCTAGGATTGTGGAAATCTGCTGGTTTCATTAAATTTTAAACATTTTTCCTTGCCAAGTGAAACAAATTATTGTTGTTGATTTGGGCGGACATTTAACATTTTCCAACAGAATTTCAGTGGTGAAGAGTTCAAACCTGGTTTTTAAGTCTAGAATGATGGAACTACTCATTTGACATTAAATAATGCTAGGATGTAATGGCCCTCTTACACTGTCGTTGGTAAGCCCCCTTAAAATTGTTAGTCGAACTATCTGTGATAAAAAATGCCAATTGAGTTCTTAAAAAATTAAGAACAGAATTACCCTATAATCCAGCAACTCCACTTATGGTATATACCCCAAAGAATTAGAAGCAGAGACTGAAACAGGAGCAGCAGCTCTGTTCACAGCAGCCAAAAGGTGGAAACAACCCAAATGTCTATCGACAGACGAATGGGTGAATAAAACATGGCGTATACACACAGTGGAATCGTATGCAGCCTCCAACAGGAAGAAAACCCTCACACATGCCGCAACGTGGGTGAAGCTTGCGGACATTATTCTGAACGAAACGGGCCGAACCAAAACAACAAATAACTGTTGAGTCCACGTCCATGACATACATCGAGTAGTCGGATTCGTGGAGGGGAGGCAGAACGATGGCTGCTGGGGGTCGTGGGGAAGGAGAAGAGAGTTATTGTTTAGTGGGGACAGAGTTTCCACTTTGCAAGAGTTCTGGGGATGGACGGTGGCGATGGCTGCCCAACAATGTGAAGGTACTTAATGCCATTGAACTGTACGCTTAATAACGGTTAAGCTAGCAAATTTTGGCATGTATATTTTACCGCATTTTTAAAAATACTGACTGAACAGCCAGGCGCAGTGGCTCACGCCTGTAATCCTAGCACTCTGGGAGGCTGAGGCGGGAGAATCGCTTGAGGTCAGGAGTTTGAAACCAGCCTGAGCAAGAGCGAGCCCCCGTCTCTACTAAAAATAGAAAAGTTAGCCAGATGTGGTGGTGCACCCCTGTAGTCCCAGCTATTTGGGAGGCTGAGGCGGGAGGATGGCTTGAGCGCAGGAGTGGGAGGTTGCCGTGGGCTATGATGCTGCTGCTGCACTCTAGCCCGGGAGACAGAGAGAGACCCTGTCTCCAAAAAATACATACATACACACACTAATTGAGGACTGGGCAGGATGGTGGGTTGGGGGTCGCCATACACCCGTACACCGACTTCAGCCCACTGCCAGCCGGCCACAGGTCTAGGAGGAACTGTAGCACGAGCTTCACAGGCATGCATGGCTCCGTGCCATGTGGCAACCACTGTGCTTTTTCTGTACCCGGGCTGGAATGCACGCTGTGACCTCTCCCCTTCCTTACTTGGCCAGCTGCCGCCTTCTCTCCTTCCGGCAGCACCTTGGGCACCCCTCTAGGACACCTGCCCTGACCCTCTGCAGCCTTCATCTGTTTACAAGTCCGTGTGCTCCACTAGGCTGCGGTGCCCTGCAGCATGACACAGTGCCTCGGTGCTCAAAGCCCACGCCTGGGACCAGCAGCACCAGCAAAACCCGGGGGTTTGTTAGAAATAAATGTACGTTATCCAGAGAGATTTCAGTGGGGGAAGACTACCCAAGGGCTCTGCCTTGGCCAGAATGGTGGCCAGGACATCTGAACAAAGGGGTGAATTCCAGCCCCACCTTGCACTATCTGTGTGACCTTGGGCAGGTCGCTTAACCTCTCTGAGCTGCACTTCTCTCATCTTAGCATTGTAGGGCTGTTGAGAAGAAGAAGGAAAACAACCTGCATAAAGTGCCGCTGTTCAAGACCTCCCAGAGGTGGGTGAGGAGAAGGCTGCGGTGGGGCGTGAGGGCAGCCCCAGATCCCCAGCCCAACATCCTCGTGGGAGAGTGAATCACAGAGAGGGTGGGGAGAGGAAGACGATCACACAGCAAACCAGTGGCCGGCGTGGGACTAGCAGCCGTCTCTGCTGCCCACTCGCCTGTTTCAGAGTTCCTGTCCTACTGCAAGCTGCCTCTTCCTACAGGAAGCATTTGGGACCCTCGGCTGTCCCATAGTGTTGGCAAATAGCAAAGGGCAGCCCTGAGACCTCCATGGGTCAGCTCCCAGAGCCCAAGCTTCCTGCAGACCTCGGCCTCTCAAGGGCTGTCCCCAACCCTGCATGGCAGAGGCGGGTGTGGCGGTTTGGATGAGGGTCTCCCTGGCATCCCCTCCTGCCCTGAGAGCCAGCCCACATGACCACCCTTGCTCCTGCTCGTTGCATAACTGTGCTGAGGCTCAGAGAGGTTAAGAAACATAAATGGTGAGTGGTAAAATCAGCCCAAACGTTGCACAGCTTAGTGAGGTCTAGAGAAATAGTCACAGTGATGGGAGCAAGGATATGACAGCAGTGCACCCACTGGGCACTTTTCTACACAATTCCGTGTGTTTCCTCTGTTATTCTTGAGAGCAGCGCAGGGCCTCACCGGGTGTGTGGCGAGCGTCCGGCTCCTTCAGCCTGTGAGCCGGTCCCGCCGTCCCACCTGCCTCCGTCTTCTTGATGAATGGCGTGGGACGGCATGAGGATAGGAGTGTTTATCATCGCACTGCTAGCAGCCAGCCGGCTGCCATGAATGCCACGGATGCCGTCTTTTAGTAAACACAGGTGTACCTGTGATGCGTGTCTGCTGCCAGATACATCCATGCATGTTTGCACACATGCCCACATACATACGTAAACATGCATCATACCTACATACCGAGGAGTGTTATTCAGCCTTCGCAGATAACGTCAGTTTTCCAAAGTGGTTTTAACAATTTACATTCTACCAGCAACGTGTGTGAGTTCCAGTTGCTCCGTATCTTCACCAACGTTTGCTGTTCCATTTAGGCCAAGTGTAAACAGGCGCCGGGGGGTTCCGGGTGGGGCTGGTCACATGGGCGGGTTCACGCGGTGACCATCCACAGGCTATGCGCTTACAACCTGGCACTTTTCTGTAAGTATGGCACGTTTCCGTTTTTGAAAAAAGTTTATGTGAAAAAAGTATATGCACAAACCACCCAGCGGCACAGGCGCTGCTGTCGTCCCTGCGATACAGACGAAGATGCCAAAGGTCAAGGCCACTGCCTGGTGCAGGGCTCACCGTCGGAGATAATTTTCACAAAGTCCCTTTCCCGGCCGTGCCCACACCTGCTCAGCCCTGAGTCCATCAGCTCTGCCCCCACGTGTTTCTCTGGTTGTCACGGTTTCCCCAGGTGACCTAAGTGCTGGATTTTTGTCACCCTCAAATTTCATGTTATTTTGCCCCCAGTTCTAGCCCAGGGGAGATCATATCCAACACTCACTCTGCGATTTCCCACACCACATCCTCACCTTGCCTCCACAAATTGCGTAAGCAGGCCTCGCACGCATCCATAGAAATTCTTACGCAAACACTTTGTACAACTTTGCTCTGCCTGGGAGGGGCAGCCAGGTCCCATGACACCCGCCACGCTGCCAGCCGGCCTTCCTCTGTGTTACCACAGCACGGTATCCACCAGACATTCATTCGGCAAGTACTAATGGGGCACGTGCCATGGGAAGGCCCTGCGCTAGCGACCACAGCGGGTGCAAAGCTGAATTAAATTTGGAGCGGACAGGAGCACGGTGGTTATGTTTACAGACTGCAGAGATGGGCAGCCTGAGTTCAAGTCCTGACTCTGTCACTCTCGAGCTGTGTGCTCTGCCCAAGTTACTCAGCCTCTCTGAGCTTCAGTTTCCTCACCTGTAAGGTGGGGACAATACTAATGCCTCCCAGGGTGCAGTGAGGACTAAGCGAGTTAACATTTGGAAAGCTCTGCGAACAGTGCCTTGCACAGAGAAAACACTGCATGAGCTTTGCTCAGCATTGTCGTTCTCCCAGGGCTTCTGGCATTTGTCCGTAACTCCTTGGTTTTCGTTCTCCCTGCTTGCCTGTGGCTCCACCGGGGTCAGGCCTTCATCGTCTCTGTGGCCCACTGGTAGCACACAGGAGGCACTCGAATGAGGCAGATCTGTGTTCAAATCTCAGCTCCGCACTGACTGGCTGAGTGCAAGTGTTGGGCAAGGTCCTGTCTGCTCAGCTCTAAGGTGGGACCAGGGATGCCACACACTGGGGAGCGTCTGGCCCAAGATCGGCTCGACTGATGAGACCAAGATTAATACTGGCAACTGTCAGCATGTGCCCGGGCTTGAGCCGGCCCCCTTGCTGTCCTCAAGGCCATTACGTGAGGTTGGGCAAATTAGCATGTCGCATGCCGTAGGAGGCTTGCTGCATGGGGGAGGGACAGGTCAATAGAAGTCCTCCATTAGCAATGTGACATAAGAATTCAATTCGCAGAAGGCTGAAAGTCATTTCCTTTCAACAGTGACTTTTAAAAACCCTACACAGCGATCCCAACTTCAGGGAACGGTTCCAGGCAGAAAGCCGGTACATTTCACTCCGTGCTCTGTGTCACTAAAAGCGGTAATTATGGAGGTAACACGGCGACATGGGACATGCTTGTGACATAAGAGTGAGCGAAAGAAACAGGAGACACCGCGTCATCGGCTGCTTGATGGGGCAACTTTGCCCAGAAACAGGCTGGGTTTCATTTTATTTTTCTCTATTTAATACATTTTCTGTAGAGGTTTTATTTCTCATACACGTTTGGAAGTTTGAGGTTTTGGGTTTTTTCCCCAAATGAAGTGATTTAAGCCCAGTCTCATAGGTCTTGACCCACGAACGTTAACAGGGACTTTGAGGCGGCTCCCCCAGGCCCTGCCGTGAGGACAGTTAAGGCTCAAACTGGCTCAACCTGCAGCCACAGGGTTGGGGACAGTAACTGAGCCTGGGCGTGGCGCAAACCCAGCAGGGCCACCTCTCCACGCCGAGGCCTGCACTGTGAGTCCGTGCACCTGGGTCCTCCCCAGGCTGTCCGGAGGATGCAACACGTGTGGCTATTGATGGTGGGAAAGGTGCTGACAGTCACCGAAGGAGGAACACTAAGAAGGGGACCTCCTGGCCCAGGGCTGCCCTCCCGGCTGGCTCAGGGGCACAGGCGAGAGCAGCCAAGCCACCAGAGAACCACCAGAGAAGGCGGGTGTGCAGGGACGAGGAGGGAGGGCCCCACTGGGGAGAGCTCACCTGGAGCCCCAGCCCGACTGACGGCTGCCCACTGTGTGCCCAGCCTGGCTTGAGGAGGGTGGAGCGGGGAGGGGGCTGAAAGCCAGCTCCTGTGCTCACCCCTGATGCCTGCATTGGGGAAAGTAGAGCCCTTCCTTCCCCTTCCTGCTAGAACCTGGGTCCCATCCTGACTCCTGGCCCAGTGTTTCTTTCCTGACACGTGGGCCATGTTCCGTGACACCTGAGCATGCTCCAATTTGGAAGAAATGTAAATCACACATCTGGGCAGCAGCTTTTCAGCTGCCAGGGCCTCTGTAAGGTCAGACAGTTCTTGACATCTGTGGACCTGAAGCAAGGCTGGGGCCTTTGCCCCGCCAAGGGCAGGTCTGACCAAGACAACCCCCTCAAACCCGCCGGCATTGCCATCAGTGAAGTCACAGCCATGTAAACTCAAGTTTCTTTGCAAACCAGAGTCCCTGCAAATCCATTGTGATGAGGAGGGAGGGAGGGCAGGAATGTGCACTGCACAAGAAGCCCCTGTGAGCATGCCTTCTGTTGCAGGGCTGAGCGATTCTCCCCAGAAGCCCCGGTGTGGAATGCATAATTTATGAGGACCCACCTGTGCATATTCATGAGCTCATTGCCTTCCAAGGCCAGTTTCCTGGCCTATTGAATCACTGCAGGAGGGTGTAAGGAGGCCAAGGACCAGCATGGGGCAGGCCTGGGGTCCTCAAAATGACAGCTAACCTATGAAACTTGCTTTGAGGACAATGCTCCCAACTGTGCCTGCCTTTGATCAAATGTGGGGAGATCCGAACATCTAGGCTGCACAAATTGGGGTGCATCGGTGGCATTTCAGGGGAAACTGAGGCAGGCCTCCTCCCCCAACACAGCCCCCTATACATTGTGAGTGGAGTGCCACCTGCTCCGTGTTGGCAGAACTCAGAAACGAGCCCTTCTTGGCCTCTGATGACATAATATCAAGAGCTTCTGGCAGGTTCTTATGCTTTCGGCACCTCAGTCTCTCCCCTCTGTGGGCTGGGAGGCCAACTCTCCTTTATGACCCTGGCCTCCGCCAGCTCTAACACACACTTTCCACATTTAAGCACCTCTGAGACTACAGCCTGTCTCCTGTCAGCGTGTCTTGGCTGGTGTCAGGAAATGGCAGGGTTCTGTTCTTTCTTAGTGGTCCAGAAAATGACATATGTCCTACATCCTACAGATGCTAGGCTCTGAGGAAATACAGCAATAAGCTACCATTTACTAAGCACCTACTGTATGCCAGGCACCGTGCCCAGTACTTGCAAACAGTGGTGCATAGATAAACATGCATCACCCAGCACAGGCAGCTCATAGTAGGTGCTCACTAAATGCGAGTTTCCACCTCTTCTTGTTCCTGGGAAGAAAGAGCTGCCCCCTGCCTTGCCGGTCGTCCAGCTAAGAAGCATAGTCATGAGACTCCTTAGGTCCACATTCTATTCAGGGAGCTTCAGCATTGAAGCAGTAAATAAGTGCTGGTTTAAATTGGATTTGGGTTGTGGGAGCTTAAAAGTTTTCCCAAACTAGTCACAACCCAATTAAAATGTTACTCATGAAACTCAAGACGGTGATTCATTTAATACTCCATCTGGCATTTCTTGCTTTCAAACAACTCGCATATGACTCAACTTTGATTTTGCTTATTAAATGCTAACCAGCACCCTTCCTCATCCCAGTGAGAAGCCATTTTTAAAGTGCCACTGCATGTGCACACGGGTGTATATTCACGGGCACCTCTGCCGTGGGGCATTCATCCATGAGGGTCCAGATGCGTGCAAGCTGTACGCCAGAGTGTACACAAGGCCACTTTTGTTGACAAAGGCCTGTGCTGTCACACGGGGCTCTGGTTTGGCTTAACGTTCTGCTGTCACTGCCTTGAAATTCTCAATAATTCTTGAACAGCAGCCCCATGTGTTCATTTTGCACGGGGCCCTGCAAATCGTGCAGCTGGTCCTGGGTGTACACGTGTGTGACTGCGTGTCCGTGAGGGCATGAGAGCACAGATGCCCGGTGAGTGTGAGCGGGAGTGCAGGCTCACCAGCGGGAGTGGCGGGACGCGTGCTGGCGGGGACACAAGAAAGCGGGAATGTGAGGGGAGTTGAGAACCTTTGTGAATCTGTCTGAGGGTGCAGGAGACAGCAGGTCTCAAACACCAGGGGCACAGGAGTCACACCGGGACCCTGAGATTCACACTCCACAGGTCTGGGCCTCACGAATGTGTGATTTTATTTTATTTTATTTTTTTAAATTTATTTATTTATTTATTTTTTGAGACAGAGTCTCACTCTGTTGCCCAGGCTAGAGTGCCGTGGCATCAGCCTAGCTCACAGCAACCTCAAACTCCTGGGCTCAAGTGATCCTCCTGCTTCAGCCTCCCAAGTAGCTGGGACTACAGGCATGCACCACCATGCCCGGCTAATTTTTTCTAGTTTTAGTTGTTTGGCTAATTTCTTTTCTATTTTTAGTAAAGACAGGGGTCTCGCTCTTGCTTAGGCTGGTCTCAAACTCCTGAGCTCAAGCGATCCTCCTGCCTCGGCCTTCCAGAGTGCCAGGATTACAGGCGTGAGCCACCACGCCTGGTCAGGAATGTGCCATTTTACTGAGCCCCTCCCCCTCCAGGAGACTGTAGCGCCCACCAAGATTTGAGAACTGCTGACCACAGGTTTTAGGTGCTAAAAATCAGGCAATGACCCCAGTGTTCTTTAAGGATAGGCCTAGAACTCCACATGGCTCAAGGCCACATGACCACCCACTCTACGAGCTGAAGGTCAGGGTCTCAAAGTCCACCAAAGGACTGATGAGCTACTAACCGCAGGGAGCCCCAGCCAGCGGCCTCTCTCGCCCTGGCCTGGGCCTCCTGCCAGGCTGTGACTCACAGGCGCAGGCCGGGGTGGCAGGACAGAGTGGCCGTCCTCTGTCTCCCACCTCCCAGCAGCAGCAGGGCAGGGCCAGGGCTGATGTCACTGAGGGCCACCCCAAGTCACGCAGTGAGGGGCCTCGTTGCACCCTCCCTGGAGGCCCAGCACACAGTGGCCTCTGGAGCCCTCACCACCCTGCACACCTCCACCCCCCAGCTCTTTTCACTGGAAGCCATACCTGGGTCCACAAGCTGTCCCCTTGCTAAGCCCATACCAGCAGGGGGAGGGGCAGGAGTAGGTACGGGAGTCAGACTCTGCCACTTACCAGCAGGTGACCCTGGGCAGGCTACTTGAGCTCTCTGAGCCTCAGTTTCCTCATCTGTGCTGACCTTCGGCCTGAGGCCTGGCTTGGGGTGGGACTCCTTCAGACCACACCTCCCTCAGCGGCTCCCGCTTGGTCCTCACACACACCAGACGCAAAACTCTTTCCCCACCCCTGCCCCTTGGGGGTGGGCAATGGAGCCAGCTGTCGGCCCTAGCGTGGATTAGGATTGGAGTCCTGCAAGCTTTGGGGGACCAGGAGAGGTGCCATGTTTCCCAGGAGGGCTCGTGGCCCCAGGACGGGGAAGAGGCTGGCCCAGCCAGTCCATGGCCAGGAGCTGAACAGATGTCCCCTGCTGCCTGCCCCCAGCGCTGCCCCCCAGAGCTGCCACCACCGCCAAGTACCTATAGTGCACCAGGCACGTCGCGGGCTGGAGCCTCTGAAACCACCAGGAGAGGTGGATGAGAATGTCACTGACAAGAGGCTGAGGGCTGAGAGAGGTTAGGTGACCTGCCCAAGGACACACAGCTTGTGGGACCTGAGCTTTAAGCTTCACAGCAACACTGGCACAGAGACGCTCTGACAGTCCGTGCAGCGCCAGCCCAGCACCCCCCCCAACGTCTCCTCCCCACCCCAAGCCCTCTGGGCCTCCGGGATCCCTCTGCTGTCCTAGGCGGCTCATCCTCCGAGGCTCATTCCACCCCACTCGTGTGGCTGGGGGCACAGTGCCAGCCTCTCTATTATTCATGCCTCCCTTCGGCTGCCAGCGGGGACCAGGCCTGGAGCCCCGGCTTTGCCAGGAAAGATAAGGCCCCAACACCTGACTTGTCTTCTTCTGCGCTCCATCTCCAGTTCCCGAAAGAACACAAAGGCCTGTTGTTCCCGGCCCGTGCGGGAAGCCCGGCCTCTTTCTCACGAAGGGAAGATAAACCATTTATTAGCGGGATTACAGCCGGTTAGATTTACAGCTTTTCCTCGGGGCCACCTGTCCCCTCCTGTAACCCCACGTGGGCCGGGAGGCGGATGCCTGCTGTCTCTGGAGTCGCAGGGGCAGGGGAGGCCACGGCTTTGCCGAGCCCCTCCCACATGTGAGGCTTCACACTCGTGGCCTGGAAGAGTCTGGGCTTCGTGGGCTTGGCCCACTCGCCCCGTGTCACAGGTGAGAAAACTGAGGCTCAGCGAGGCCGCGCGACGTGCTCAGATCACACAGCTGCTAGACGGCCCTGCCAGCACTCTCTGCCCCGTGCCAGGATGCCAAGCTGACTCATTTGTCCTCAAAACAGGACTCAGAAGTGAGTGCACGCATGCGGACCTGCCGCCCACGCTTCCACCTCCAACTGCACGACCAAGTCAAACAGAAGTTGAGAGAAGAACCAAAGTTCAAGACCACCAAAGGGAGCCCTGGACGGTCCGTCTGCCTCACCCCTTCCTCCCCCTTCCGCAGGGGGAGCCAGGCAGGCAGGTGTGTGCGCGGAGCCGAGTCACAGCCCCACCCAGAGGTCTGTCGGAGCCCCCTGTGCCCGAGAGGACGCCCACGGCCCGGGGTGTTTGCGCACTGCCATGGCGGAAAAGCGGGGGAGGAGAGGTGGCTTTCCAGGCTGGGGCGTGGGGCCCCCTCCTCACCCTGGCAGACCCTGCCAAGCTGCTGACGCCTGCTGCCTGCCGCAGGATTAAGGTGATGTCACTAGAAGCAGCTTAGTGCTCGGACAAATAAACATCTCTGGAAGGTTGGCACTCCAGGGATCCTGGACATGAACAAGGCACAGCGCGTGTCCTCCCACCCCAGAGCTGAGGCGCTTTAGGGATCAGTAGCTGCAGCTCCCCCCATTCCACAGGTCAGGAAACTGAGGCCCAGAGAGGGGAAGGATTTATCCAGGGGCCCCCAACGACGCAGTGGCAGAGCCAAGGGGGGTCTTAGAGCCGGGCTGGGGGCACTTGCTGTAAAGCCCTCTGGCTTTGCCGCTGGGCAGCCCTGCGGGTGCCTCCATGGCCCAGCAGTGTGGCAGTGTAGCACCCCAGCCCCGCGAGCCTCAGCTTCCCTGTCTGTACAGTGGGAGCGATGATAGCAGCTAGCAGGTGGGACCGTGGGGAAGGGAAGACAGGAGAGTGTTTGCAAAGGCCTTGCAGCTGGCGCCGTACCCTAAGTACTTGCTAAAGGCCGTCGGGGAACAACCACTAGCAGCATCAGAGACATAACAAGCCCAGTGCTGAGCACCTACTATGTGCCAGGTGCGGGAGATGGAGATGACCCAGACGCAGACCCTGCTCTCAGATGTCCATGTTCTATAAGGGAAGGGGAGCTTTGCTGGGACCAGTGCTGGAGAGGGAAGTCCATCTGCCTCGGCTGCACTTAGGGTGTGAGGGGTGGGGGATGGGGGGCTGCCAGTGCTGGCAGGGGGCCAGAGGGGCCCACGGGGGTCAGTTTGGCCACCCAGGGAGGGCTGGCGTGTGCCAGGCCAAGGCGCTCAGACTTAGCTTCAGTGGAGAGCTCTCCCTGCAGGGTCCCACTGGCTGAAGTGTCAGGGACCCCAGGCCACTGGGCTGAGATGAAACGCCCCTCGGAAAAGCAGGCAGTGGGGACATGGAGCCATCGACACCGCGTGTCCTTGCGGGACCCCTCCACGTGTGCTGTGCCCTGCCCACGATGCCGACTTCTCTGCTTCCTTCTCACAGCCTCAAGAAGGTGGGCCTCAAGTTACAAACAGGGAAACTGAGGCTGGGCCAGGTGCAGTCACTTGCCCATGAAGGGCAGGGCAGGGAGTCAAAGCCAGGGCTGTTCCTTCATCGCATCCCTCCCCAGCCATCCAGCTTCCTGAGGTATTTCTCCCGTTATCCACACCTTGCAGGGCTTATTTCCTTATTCAGGCTTCACTACTTCAAAAAACTGCTGTTTAAAATGTGTGGTTTTTTTTAAAAATGTATGCTCCTCCTGGAGTCAGCACCCCCGACCCCCAACCATGCATCCTCTCCCACTGACCCTGTTTTCTCAGGGCCGTAAATCACTTCCTTAAAGGGGGCTGGGAACCAAGGTGGGAGAGAACTGCCCTTGGCGAGCTGTGGGTCACCAGCCAGAGGGGTCAGGCTCTGGGGCCCGGAGGAAGCAGCCGAACAGCCCAGCCCTGGTGCAGAGGCTGCCCCTGGGACACTGTCCTCCCCCACCAGTGGGACCAGGACACTTTCTGCTGCCTGGGAGGGGGGCTGCCCACCTGAACCTCTATCAGGAGGTGCTAGGGTAAGGGCGGGTCGGGGGAGATTCAGTTATCAATAAGGAGCAATGTCTGGGGTATACTCCCACCCACACTAAGCAACCATTGGCATTTATCTGAGCTTCAAATTGAGCTGGACGTCCTGTAGCCTACATGGCAATCCTGGTGTTGGCACCTGGACCGTGTTTGTGGGGGGGGGACTGTGGTTGTGCGTCATCATCTCCAGACCTTGCCGTGGGGCAATCCAGTGACCAGGACTTGGGATGCCGAGTGTCTTTCTGGGCACACAGGAAGGGCAATGCCCCTCCTGGGGGCTGCGCTGTCTCGAGGCAAAGAACTCAGAGCTCCCAGGCGCGTTTGAGCCAGAGGCCCAGCCGATGGCATTTTAAACATCAGCCGCCGCTCTGGGTTGGTTGACAGTGTCCCTGGAGTGGCAGTGTCTGGGACGCTGTGATTAATGACTCCAGCACGCGCTAGCAAGAGGCTTTGGGTTTGATTTCTCTTATCTTTGGACGCTCAGAATTGCTGGAAGTGAACATTCCCACCTGTTGCCCCTTGTTTGTAAAACCCAGATGAGGTCCTGTCTCCCACTGCCCGAAACCCTCCCACGGCTCTGGTCTCACGCAGGGTCAACACCCACGTCCCTCTCGGGCCGCAGGAAGGCCTTGGCCATCTTCCCGGCCCCTCCTCTCTGAGCTCCTCTTCCACCCTCTCCCCATTCGCTCTGCCCGAACTGACCTGGCCGGCGTGCTTTGAAAAGACGAGGCACTCCCGCCGCAGGGCCTGCACCTGCTGTCTCTTCTGCCAGGAACACCCTCCCTCGGGTGCTCCATGGCTCGGTCCTTCTCAAGTATCACCTTCTCAGAGAGACGCCCCAGCCTCTCTCCATAGCGCTGTTCTGACTCCCCTCCCCGGTTCACAATCCTCCATCCTTATCACCCTCACCACCGTCAGCTGGTCAGAAAATGTTTGTTGAACGGCTGATTGATCTTGTGCTGCTGCTGCTGCTTCTGCTCTGTGCTGGGTCACCCAGGACCCTCCACATAGCGGCCCCTTGTTACTTCCCACTCATCCCTCAAGACCCAACTTGGGGTCCAGGGAGCCTCCCATCCACTCCCCGTGACTGTCACATCACAGCACATGGCACAGAACTGGGCTCTTGTTGTCCACCTGCTCATCTGTCTCCCCATCTGCCGTGAGCTCCCATGGCAGGTTGGGACAGACTGTCCTCTCCACTCCGGGACCCAGCAGTGGCCTGGCCTGCAGGAGGTGCTTAGGGCATGACGGGCAGCTAAGCGGATGATCGCTTGGATAGTTTCTCTTTATTTTCTTTTCCCCTTCACAGAGCCCGGCTCTTCACAGCGGGAGGTCCTTAGAGACACCTGCTCCAGCTGGTTCATTTCACAGATGGGCTAACTGAGGCCTGGAGGACGGACGATATGGGAGCTAACACCTGTGGAGCATCGTCTCAGAGCCAGGCACTGGATCTGAGTGGGTTGACGTCTCCCCCAGGTCACTCCATCCGTCCTTCGGGGCAGAGGTCACGGCCCTGAACTGAGGGACACCGGGATTAGACTCTGAGCCCATCTGGAGACAGCAGCCTTAGGACGCAGGTTTCATAGAGAGATTAAAAGGGTTCCTAAATCCAAAAACTTCCCTTTATGTACCAAGAGAAAAGGCTACAGGGCTGAGTCCCAGCGTGAGAGGGTGCAGAATGTGACCACCCTAGGACGGGGGGGGGCACCCCTCCAGCCAGAGAGGAGAGTGGCGGCAGGGTGGGGGAGGGCAGGTGGTCACAGGCGAGGATGTGGCAGCTCCCCGAGGCAACAAAGCCTCCTTGAGGAGATCTGAGACCTTCCAGCCATTTCCCTCGTACCCCGGCCAGAGCCCAGAGGCTTCTCTGAGCCATCCCGGGTTGGTACCTGCAGTAGGCCGAACGGTGGCCTCGCAGACACAGGCTCTGACCCGGGCCCTGCGAATGTTACCCCACAGGGACAAAGGGTCTTTGCAGATGTTACCAAGTTACAATTTCTGAGACCGAGATTATCCTGCATCATGCAGGCGAGCGCCAGACGCAATCGCAAATGCCCCTAGCAGAGAGAGGGAGACAGAGCCTCGACAGGCACGGGAGAGGAGACGGTGACCACACAGGTGGGGAGCGGGGTCCAGGGCTGCCGCAGCCCTGGAAGGGGAAGAGGCAGGGACGGATTCTCTCGCAGAAGGAGCACAGCCCTGCTGACACCCTGGTTTTGGCTCAGTGACACTCATTTCAGACGCCAGTGCTGTGGAGCTGTGAGAAATACATTTCTGTCGCAAGCCACCAAGTCTGTGGTGGTTTGTGACAGCAGAGCCGGGAAACTAGTGCTGTTCCACAGCCACGGCACGCAAGAGTGAGAGGCGTGGGGTTGGGGGGAAGAGGCCTGGAGGTGGAGCCACCTGACTTGGGGCTGGGGGCAAAGCCTTTGTCTCAGGCCCCGTGGTGCCGACTGCATTCCAGAGATGCCCCCAGGATCAGGCTGCATGGGGTGTCCTGGGCGACCCTACACAGAAGCAGAGGTAACAGCAGTATGTGGTCAATTGGTCATTCAACAACCATCTGATCAGCTGCAGACAAAGAGGGCTCGGTTCCTGCCCTCGGGGCACTGACACTCAGAGGCAGGAGAGGTGTCCCAGGGACTATGGACAGAATAAAGCAGGCTTCACCTGGAGCCCCATCCTGCCTCCCTCTCCCCTTCATGGCTGTCTCCTGGGAGCCTCTCTCAATAAGCCATGTCCATAGAAGAGAAGCTCTGCTTTTAGGGGACTTGACCTAAAACCTAAAACTACTTACCTTAGTCCCCCACCTCTGCCCTGGAGCACAGGCGCTATTTCGTTCACGTGTAGCAACCATCCTGTAAGGTCTCGTAGGTCTCATTTTCCACACGATAAGACAAAGGCCCAGAGAGGTTACATGACTTGCAAAGATCACACAGTACCAGGTGGCAGAGCTCAAATGCCAATGTCAATCTGTCTGATTCCTCAGTCACACCCCGCTCCCTGATCTTCTACCTGTGGCCCCAAGTGGCCAGAGACACAGCGGCAGGACAAGGGAAGAGCCCGGGACTCCAGCCTGCCCCCGCACGCTGCCAGCACCTGGCCCTGGCTCCTGGAGTCGCTCATCGGATGTGACCTGCTTTTCCCAGGTCGTGGACTCAGCTGAACAACCAGGGGCCGCCAGGGGAGCCTCTCACGCCTCCCACCGGGTCAACGGTAGACGTTAAGCGTGCCCTTTGGGGCAGCCTGGCAAGATGCTTCCACAGGTGGATTTGTTTCCACTGGTGACAAGCTGATTGTGTTTGTCCCCTCTCACCTGGCTCCTGGCTCAGGTTACGGCTACCCAACGGGCCTGGCCACGGGCACCTCCACAGGCCGGAGGCTGCCCTGACGAGGGAGCGCCAGCCACCATTCTCAGAAGAGGATGCTCCTGGCTTCTTTCCAGAGCTCCCATTGACGGACACGAGCTTGGCACAGCTGACCACAGAGAGCACAATGTCACCCCCTCGGGGAGCGGCCATGAGACAAAGGCCTAACAACTCCCACATGGCCCTCACCAGAAGCCCACGTGATGAGCAGGCCTGTCTGCACAGAATGTGTGTCACCTGCGTCTCTGGGGCTGTGTAGATGCCACAGGCGTCACGTGGCCTGCCCAGCCCAGCAGAGCTTCAAAGCTGGGGAAGGCATCGCCAGGGGCTGCGCCAGTGTCAGTGCCTTCGCCAACAGTGCCTGTCCCCTTCTAAATGGGTTTGGAATTCACAGAAATGCCATATCCCTCCCTCATACGAGCTTTCAAAGGAGGGACCCAACCCCACCCTGTGGCTTTAAGCAGCAAGTGTCCCTGGGCAGCCACTCTGTGCTGGGCCCCTGGTGTGATCTCACTGAGTCCTCACCACAGCTATCCCCATTTTACAGACGAGGAAACTGAGGCTTAAGTTTGGCACGTGGAAAAATGCTTAGCACCATTAGTTACCAAGGAAATATGAATCAAAGCCACAAGTTACCACTTCACACCCACTAGGATGGCTGGGATCAAAAAGGTAGTAACTGGTGCTGTGGGGAGAGGGGGAAATCGGAACCCACGGGCACTGCTGGCGGGAGTGGAAGTGGCACAGCCACTGTGGGAAACAGCCTGGCGGTCCCCCGAAAGGCTCAATGCAGAGATACCATGGGATCCAGCAGAGCCACTCCCAGGCGCACACCGAGGGAAAGGAAAACATACGTTCTCATAGAGAAATCTCTGTGCACTCGTGTTCACAGAAGCATTATTCGCAACAGCAGAAACATCTCCAGTGTCCACCAACTGACGAACGGATCAGCGCAATGCGGTCTGTCCATACAACGGAGTGTCATTCGCAGTAAAAGGAGCGAAGCCCCGACACGGGCCACGCGTGGATGAACCTGCAACGTCATCGCAAGTGAAAGAAGCCAAGCACAAAGGGCCACACGCTGTAGGATTCCACTCACAGGAAACGTCCAGAGCAGGCAGATTTATAGAAACAGAGTAGATCAGTGGTTGCCAGGGGCTGGGAGGCGGAGGAAGGGAGGGGCGACTGCTAACAGGTGCGGGGTTTCTTTTGGGAGGAATGAAAACGTTCTAAAGTTGGTTATGGTGGTGGCTGCTCAACTCTGTGAATATACCGACAGCCACTGCATAGACACTCTTCTTTCGTTATTTATTTAGAGACACAGTCTCGCTGTGCTGCCCGGGCTGGAGTGACGTGTCATCATCGTAGCTCACTGCAACCTCCAACTCCTGGCTCAAACAATCCTCCCGCTCCAGCCTCCCAAGTAGCTGGGACTACAGGCGTCGCCACCGTGCCTGGCTAATTTTTCTATTTTTTGTAGAGACGGGGTCTCACTCTTGCTTCAGGCTGGTCTCGAACTCCTGAGCTCAAGCGATCCTCCTGCCTCCGCCTCCCTCCCAGTGAATGTACACTTTTAAGTGGGTAAGTTGGATGATATATTTCAATAAAGCTGTTACCAAAACCAAGACAAGGCGCTGTGGTGTCTGCACAGGACTCTGCAGAGCCTGCAGCCTTGACCATCCCTGGCCGCTCCCTTCGCCCTCCCAGCGGGACCTCGGAGGAACCTGAGCACGACTTCCCCGGCTGGCTGCCACCCCCAGTTCCCGCAGCCTCAGGCAGGCTTGGGACCCCAGGACCCCACGCGCTCCGAGCAGGCAGACCTGAGGCTGCGACAGGCTCTCCTTGTTGCCCCGCGGCCAAGGCCGCCTGGACAGACCCCGCGGGGCCCTGGGAAATCCTGGGTACGGCCACACCCCTGCCGGTGCTGCCCGAGTGAATTACCACTCGGCACTGAGCGGGGGTCCTCCCGGCACCCCGGACACGCAAAATCGCACAGACGTCACAGCCGTTGGTCCTAATGACACCTGTTCACGGCTCCTCGGCCCTGGTTTCTCGGTCGTTGCTGAGGCTTGCCTCTCTCTTAACAGCCTCGACTTTTCAAGATGGAAAGAAAAAGAAAGGCAGTCTGTGAGGGGTGGCTTTGGGTTTTGTTTTGTTTTAGTGTCTGCAGGTCTCACACTCCTGACTCAGCCGAGTGTCCGAGTGAGATGGAGCCCCCTTCTCTGTGTGTTGCTGTCCCTTCAGGGAACCCCCGTAGCCCTGTCCCCGCCCTGAATAGCACGGAGTCCTGAATGCAGTTACCCGCCTTGCGGTGGGGTGCGGGGACGACCGGAGCCGGGCAGCCCTCACCGACAGGTGGGCAACAGCCTGGAGGAGACGCTGAGTTCCCCCCAAGAACAGGGCCTGAACAACGACAGAGTTGTGCTTTCATCTCCTGGTTGAGATGAAAGCACAAGGCCCAGGCCCCGTGGAGAGCGTGGGTGGTCAGCAAACACACAGGAGGACAGTACCAGGCCGCCTGCTGCCTCCCGGCCCTGGGGTCTCCAGCATCACGCAGGACCTCCTCTTGCTCCTCAGGGTCTCAGGGAAAGCTGACCATGCCCTGCCACCACTCACCCAGGGTGACCCAGCTGTGCCCAGCCCCTCCCTGGGGCCGGGGGCACCAGGCCATCTCCCAGTCCCCCTGTGTCCCAGGACCACTCCCAGCCCCTCCTGCCCTATCCCAGCACTTGCCGGCCCTGAATCCAGAGAAGGGACGACCCCCGGGCCTCCCTCCTGGGAGTGCAGCACAACCTCCCTGGGGACTGGGATGCCAAGACAAGGAGGGGCCCACCGTGAGGTCTGGGGGGCAGGAAGCTGGGGCTGTCTCTGGGTTCTGGGATGCCTGGAGGAACTGAGCGAGCTATGGGCGGACTCTCAGTGTCTTCGGGCCCCACCCTTGAGTTCAGGCTGGGAGAGGCATTTGGAGAGCCAGGTGCTTGGGGCCTTTTGGGGACCCTGGGGAGCTGCCGGCCCTCCCAGCTCATCTCTTGGTGACGCCTCTAGAAGCTACAGAACAGGGAAGGAGGTGATGAAAACAAGGGAACAACCCCACACATGCCCAAAAAAGGAACCAAAAGGGCAGCCATTTCTCCAGTACCAGGTGGCCCAGAGGGGACGGTGGGATTGGCAAAGTTTATACAGGAGGAGACAGAAGGTCACTCTGCGGGCTGGGCACTTACTCAGGTTAGGGGTCCGTCCTTACCATACCCTCCACGGCAAAGCAAATGCCCACCCGTTACCATCACTGAAGCTCAGAGAGGATAAGTAACTTGCCCAAGGCCACAGAGCCAGGGAGTGGTAGAGTGTGGATTTGAACCCTGGGCTCTGATTGACCTGCATTCAATTCATTGCCCTGCTGAGACTGCAACGGCTTATTCTTCCATGCTTAGAACTGTAAAGTTGCTTTGCTGGAAGCTTTCCCAAGCCCCGGGGGAGCAGACAGCACAGAGGCCTGGATTCTCTTCCTGAAGAGTCCGCCAAGGCGGGAGGTGGGTGTACCACAAGGTCAAAGGCAGGAAAAGACAATCAACAGACCCAGGATGTGTGGAGCCAGCACCTTCCGGGCCCTCTGCGCCAGGCAGGTGACAGGCACTCACAGATCCTGTCTCCAGCCCCAGTGAGGGACAGGGCAAGCCCCCCGTTAAACAGATGAAGAAACTGAGGCTGTCAGATGCTCACCCAGAGCTCCCCAGCACCCCAGAGACAGAGCCAAGCCTAGAGTGCGGGAACTGTACGGGAAGCCTTGGCGGGACAGGGCGTGTGGGCCAGCAGCTCTCGGTCAGGCGAGTTCCTGCTATAAATACGATGCTGACTCCCCGGTAACCTTAGCCTCCGGGCTCGCCCGCTCGGGCTCAGGGCCATAAATCCAGGAGCTGCAGCCTCCTGCTGCACTCCTGCTCTGCAGAATTTTCCTGACACCCTAACGAGGTACCACACTCTTTTACAGGCTCCAAGGTCCTGGAGGCACTGTTGAGCTGCCATCCCTGCAATGAGAAGGGCTGCTTCTGCAGACGACAGCCCGCCTGTCCGGGTCTGCCCGGCGCGAGTTCCCGAAAGAGGGGCTGACCCGGGTTCTGTGCTAACAGGGTTCGGGGAGCTGAGTTCGAATCCCTGCCCTACCGTTTACCAGCTGGATGGCTTTGGGCAAGTCCATTTGCCTCTCTGAGCCTTGGTTTTTGGTTATACAGTGGAGCTGAGGCCACCCACCTCCATGGAATAAACAGAACAGCGTGTCCAAGATGTCCAGGGCAGAGCAGATAATTTGGCCCCTTCATTTCCCTCTCCGGGACAGCTTCTTTATCGGTTGAATAACAGTAACAACAGCTACAGCTGCTAACACTAAGCGTGGCATTATTTTGAGTTACAAGCTCTTAGCCGTGGAATCCTTACTGCAACTCGAAGAGTTAACGTCCTGTTACTATCTCCATTTGACGGATGAGGAAACTGAGACACTGTTCCCTTGCATAATCTGCCCTAGGTCACGCAGGTCGTGAGTGGAGAGCTGAGGATGTTCCCACTGTCGACCCAGGCCCAGGGACTGGTTACCGGAAACAGGTAGAAATATCTTACAGCAGTGTCCTTGGCCCAGCCATTGCTGCGACGCAGGAACCCTAGAGAGGCGCGAACTTCCGGCACGCTCCAGAAGACCTGTGGCCAGAGCCTCCCACCCACCCATCATAAATACACCAGATGCTGACTTCACCCCTGCTGACCAAGTTCAAGCTCAAGCTCCCGTATCAAAGATGAAAGGCCACCACCACATGGTCCAGCACACACAGGAAAATCAAGCCCAGAGCCTGCCCAAGGCCACCTGCCCGGCCCGCACAGACAGACCGGGATGGCCCCGCCCCCCAGCCCAAACGGGCTGGCCTCTCCTAAACAGGAAAGGGACAGTGAGGCCCACATCTCCTCCCGGCCTCCAGGCTGTGCACACATGCATGCTCAGCACCCATTCCTTTGCCCTAAAGGGCTAAATATTGTCCTGGCCTTCCTGAAATACCTATCTCCATGGGGGTGGCTTTACAAGCTGCTAAAACCAGGGCCGTGTCCCTGCTGGAGGGGGAGAGCTATTCCGGGTCCGCGTCAGGTGTGGGGCAGGGCCAGCCAGAAAGGCCCGTCTGCTGGCTCCCCTGGCTACCACGGCCACGGCGGGCAATTCCTGGCAGCCAGCGCGACTGGCACCCGGTGCAAGAGGGCGAGGTCAGGTCACTTTTGTCAGTGTCCCCCTCCCCAACTCTCTCTCTCTCAAATCTGACCCAGTGGGGCCAGGCACTGGACTGCTCCTCAGACACCATGCAGGGAGCTGTCACCCACAGCCCACCCCGTACCCCCAGGACAACTTGACGTGCCCCAAGAGTCTCCAAGGTGGGGTTTTATGGCTAAGGAATCCATGGGTCAGAGACGACCGACGGCTCACAGAGAAGGCCAGACCTGGATGTGCAGGCTGCATGTCCCCGGGGCTCCTTCCCGGGATGGCTCACTCTGCCACGTGGGAGCCCCTGGGCGCTCACTCCACAGCCCGCACTGGCGGACACTTCGATACATTGTTGCGTTCGGTTTTTGCAAGCGCCGCCCACCAGACCACTGCCTCCACTTTCACCTGCGGACTCCGAGGCTCGGGGAAGGCAAGCCACTAGCCCAAGGTCTCCCAACCCTAGAGTGAAAAAATTGGAATTTGAACCAGGGCAGCCTGACCCCAGAGTCCCGACGCAGCCCCTGGATTAGGCTGTCCCCAGCCCCCACCCTGCCAAGACTGGCTCAAGTGGGTGACCACATCGGAACTGGTTCTCGAACTGGAAGAAGCTGGGGCAGCGAGCCGGGGACACTGGCAGCCGGTGACCACCAAGCCTCTCGCCCTGGGGAGGGCAGAGGGCAGGCGGGCAACCCCCAGAACCTGACTCCCCCTCCACCTGCCTGCGTCCCTGGCCATTTCCAGCCTAGAGGTTTTGGGGACCCACAGAGGGCCTGCCTCACGCTGGTGGACCAGGGGCTCAGAACCACTGGGGAGTCTCAGACTCCTGGGGAATCGGACGGAAGCTGTGTGCTCCCCCCAAATAAATGCGCACACACACTGGCACGTGGCTTCGGGGCCCCTGGCACCCTGAGTCCACCCAGGGGTCCAGCCACAGTCTATGTCCGGTCACCCTGCGGGTGCGCTCTGGCCGCGCCGGCTGCCAGCCGGGAAGGGTTTGCAGCAGCAGGGCAGCCTCTGGCTCTAGCCCCACTGGAAGCCGGATGCGCCAGAGCCAAGCTCTGAAAGTCAAGCTCCCCTGTCCAGGGGCACAGGCCCCCCAGGAGTCAGGTCGGGGGAAGGGGGCCAGCTTCACAGCTGCCTACAGCCTGCAGCCTGCAGGGGCCCCAGCACCCTCGGCGACTGGCGGCCTTGGCTCTGCAACCGGAGCCACGGTGAGTAAATATAGCGCTGCCACTCACCAGCCGAGGGGCCCTCGCCGTCCGACATGGTGTGGGAGATGGGCAGTCGGCTGGCCACCAGCCTGCAGGGTCACTCAGAGCCCTCAGCGGCTGTCACCCACCCGGCAGGGCTTGAGGCTGCTCCGTGTCCAGCCCCCAGGCAGTGTCCCGCCCCGGCCGGCCTGGCCACCCCCCTCCATGCTGGGCTGGGCAGATAAGAATGTGCTCGGTGCCAGGGGCCCCTGTGATTGGTGGATAAATCTGGGCCCTGCCTTCCCCTGCCCTGCCTCTCCTGGGCGGCCCCGGAGTGTTGCTTGAGAAGCTGCAGCACCCCTGGGTGCTCGACTCCCTCCCGGGAATGGCCACCCCGCCAGCGAGGGCACTTAGGGGCATTCAGGGAAGGAGAATAACGAATGATGCCACCTGCTGAGAACAGGCCTGGGACCGGGAGCTGCGCTGATCGCAGCCACGCTTGCCGTCCCGCTCTGCTCTCTGGAGCTGCCACGCCACTGTGTCCATGTCACAGATGGGGTTAAGTGTCCCACCCAAGGCCACCCGGCGAGTTGGGGGTGTGACTGGGATCTGGAGCCGGGCTGTCTGTCTCCACGGCTACAGGAAGGCACGACCCTTGCCTTTGTTTGGCTAAGAGCAGCCAACACTTCTGGGTGCCTACTGGGCGCTAACTGCTCATAGGTGCTGGGAGGCTGACATGGGATGGACACAGCTACCCACGGGCAGCCATGGGACTCTGTGCTCGGCACAGAGTAGATGCTCTGAGAATATTGGTCGGGAGAACAAACACTCCTGCAAACACTTAATATGCTCTTACTGTGTGCTTGGCTAAGATCCAACCCAGCCCTCTTCTGGGTCCCTGCAAGGTGAAGGGCAGGTCCAGCTAAGGGCCAGAGTTACCAGAAGCATCACCCAAGGGAGGGGCTCTACTCCCTTTCCCCCCACCCCCACTGGGCTCGAGGTCTACCCAGTTCTATATGCACAGTACAGAGTGAGTGAAATGGCTTAGAGAGAAGGGAGAGAAGCCCAGTCAGAGAAATCTAAGAGGGCTTCCTGGAGGAGCAGGCATTTGGCTTACCTTAAAGGGACAAGAAAGTTTTTTCAAGAGAGGAAAGGATACTCCAGGAGGAGGGACCAGCAGGTTCAAAGGCGGGACAGCCCAGTTGGAGAGTGGCAGGGGTCCCTGGCAGAGGCTGGAGGTGGTGCAACCCTGAGGAGAGAAGAGGGTTGTTGCCTGTGGAACAGAGGCAGCCAGGGCTGGGGAAGTCAGAGGTTTCCTGGAGGAGGGGGCAGATGCCGGTGCTGGGAGACAACAAGTCTCAGGAAAATGAGAGGGGAGCAGCATTCCTGGCACCCCCGACGCTGAGGCCCTTCCCAGCTCAGAGACCTGGGGAGCATAGGCAGGAGGATGAGGCCACATGTTTCCAAAGGAGTCCTGGCTGAGGGTGGGGCAGGGAGGAGGGTGGCAGAGTCACAGCCGTCACCCTTCACCCCTGCACTGGCCCTCAGAGAGGACAGCAAAGGAATGCCATCCCTATGAAGTGGCTCCAGGGCTCCTGGCCTTTGCCTGTGGTGTTCCCTTGGCTAGGAATTCCCTGTCCCCCTCCTCCTCCAGAAAGCCTTCCCTGACTGCTCCTGAAGGCAGATCAGGGGCCTTGCGCTGTGTTTCCACTGCCCCTGCACTCCACTCTGCCAACTGTGACTTCACTGTGGTCATGGCCTGGGCTTGGCCATGTCTACCTCTTGGTTGGCCCTTGCTTCCCTTAAAGATAATGAGCTCACTGTCACTGGGGGTATGCAAGCAGGTCTGGAGAGCCACTGCATGGGGACACAGTGGAAAGAGTTCAAGCATCAGGTAGGGTTAGATTAAATGGCTTTGCGGTTCCTCTTGTCCTGTTTTAGCCTTGAGTGCCTCTTGGGAACCCCCTCAGTCTCACGCAAACCAGGACTGTTGGTCATCTTGGGTCCCTCCTGAGATTTTTAGTTAAGTGAAAAAACAAAGACACAAAACCAGACCACCCCTGGAACTGTCTCCGGAACTCCACAGCCCCTGCCTCCTCCACCCCGGAAATTCCCTCCTCCCTCCCCACCACCTAGGTCGCGCCAGGACAACTCTGGGGTGGGTGGAGACCCAGTGGCTCTGTGCCTGGGGTGGGCATGGGGGACAATCAGACAGGGCGGCAGGCAGAGGAGCTCCTCAGCACGCTCCCCTGCAGAGCGGGAGGACTAAGGAGAAACTGCCCCAGCGCCTGGCAGATTTTGGACACACAGTAGGTCTCAGCAGGTGGCAGCTGTATCCCAGGGAAGGGGTGGGACCAGGAGAGGCATGGCCCCGTCTGCCCAGCCCCTCACTGGGCACCTCTGCTGTCCCCCGGGGCTGCAGCAGGACTCAGGCATCAGGGGGAGCGTGAGGGCTCCGGGTGGGGTCAGACCCGCCCCCCAGGTCCTCCTCGCTGTGTGGGCGTGTGCACACCATGGTTTATCTCTGGGGGTCAGAGGCCTCCGTTTCCATATCTGCAAAGCTCTCATGAGCACCTCCTGCATACCAGGCCCTAGGCCAGGCTGGAGTGCAGGAGGAATGCCCTGGAGTCTCTGCCATCAAGCAACACGGTCCCGCGGGGCACTGCCAGGCAGGGCCTGGGGCCCATCTCGGGACTCGTCTCCGCAGCACCTGCTCTGGGCTCCCTGCACGGGCTGGATTGTTGGGGAGCATACCATGGAACAGTGGGGGCAACGCACCCCGGGTGCCCCCTGAGACTCCAGAGTCCAATCCAGGGTGCCACGAGGGTGGGACGTGCCCTGGTACTAGAGACCAACAGTGGGCTGCAGAAAGGGCCCCCTGAGCCACTGGCCTCCCGGACCGAGGCCCTCCCCTTGGCCAGCACCAGGGAGGAGCCTGGTGGCAGATGAAGTCAGGTCCGGTGCCAGCTCCACCAGCCCTCCTGGGTGACAGGGACAAGCCAGGCCCCCAGCCTCGGTTTCTCGCCTAGAGGGGGTGTCGCCCCTTGGGGCTGTGGAGAGGATTCATGCCAGGACCCAGACGCCATGGAAGGGCACTCCACCTCCCGCCCTGCAGCCGTCTGTCCGTCTGCCCTGTCTCCCACCCACACGGACCGCCCAGCATCCACTGGCTGCTCCATGCGCAGGCCACTTCCCCCGCCTCCCTTCCTGTCCCTGGCCCCAAGCCCCTTCCTGTTTTCTTTATTGTGGGAACGTGTTGCAGGCAAAACAACTCAAGTCCCCTGCTCCTGAGGTCCCAGCAGCAGCGAGGGGGCCCACTGCACATGTGTGACATGAGTGTGTCAGTGAATGGGTGTGGCAGTACGTGTGGGTGTGCACATGTACACATGTGTGTGCACATACATGCATGACCCTAGGCACGTGTGGGGGAGTGTGTGAGCCTGTGATGACTGAGCATGTATGTGCATGGGCCGTATGCGCGTACGTGCTGCGACTCCCACCAGCTCATCCTGGGGCTCCGACTCTCTCCAGTCAGCCATCTGTGGGCCCGCCAGCCCCCTGGGCTCACAAGTGGCTGGCACCATTTTTAACAACTACTCAATGGGCACCACGATGTGGCAGCCAGGTCTGAACCAGGCTGGGGCATCCTGTTGGGGATAAGAGGCTCGTGGTGGGGCAGAGGTGCCAGTGGAGTAGCTGAGGCCAGGAAGGAAGAGCAGGTGGTCAGGGAGGACCTCTGAGCAGAGTCTTTAATAGGCAGAGACCTAAGAGGTGAGGATTGGGGTGGGGATGGATTGGAGGAGAAGGGGCTGGAGATGGAAAGAGTGGCAGGAGGTGAGATCAGACAGAACTTGGGGTCATTTGAAAGGCAATGGGGCAAAGGTAAGGGCACACATGTGCTGGGTGTCAGGCTGATATCAGCCCAGCTCTGCTGTCATGGCATCATGCCGTTTCACAGGGGAGGCCTGGCAAGGACCTCCTGCGTGGTCACTCTGTGCCCAAGCCCCTGCCCTGCTCCCCTTACCCAGAGAGACACTGGCCCTGGGCTCCCACCCTGCTCGGCCAGCCAGCGCCAGCACTGGGAGGAAAGTGTTGCTGGAGGAATGGAGGAGGGTCAGTGATCAAAGGTAGAGGGACGTCCGAGCTGGGGGGTCAGGGAGGAGGACCTGCTTCCCATCCACACCCTACCCACTGGCACCTGCCTGCCCCACCGTCCCCCAGGGCCCAGCTGGGCCTCGGGAGTCCAGCTTCTCCTCTCTGCTGGAGACCCATCTCTCTGGGCCTTGGGTTGCCCCATAAACAGGGAGCATGGTGGCCATGATCTGAAGGACAACGGGTGTCCTCACTGGATGGACCCACATCTCCTGGGAATGTGGCCTTGGGCAGGTCACCCCACCTCACGGGGCGTGGAGTGAGGATGCAAGGCAGGATGCCAGCAAGGGCCTGGCCCCGCAATACTCTTGTGTCCACACACTGCCCCAGGTCAGCAGAGACACCTCCGTCCAGCTGAAGTCAGGACACACCAGAGATACGCGGAGCCCGAGACGTGCATACACACTCGGAGACTCACACAGGCGGCCACACACACAGAGAGACAGAATCGCACAGGGGGAGGGAGACCCAGGAACATGGAGAGACACAGAGCGCACACACGCACACGTGCAGCTCACACACGCGGGCTCAAACAGTGCAGCTCTGGGAGCCAGTTTCCCACACCCGGGGCCCCTCGTCCAGCCCAGGCAGCCCTGAGCCGGCCGCCTGGGTGGCCTCGGGCAACCTCCTGGCCTCTGGGCTCCCAGCCAGGCCCAAGAGGCCCATCCAGCTGCCCTGGCTGTGCTGGGTGTGAGGGTGTGGGCAGCTCCTGCTTCCTTGGGGCAACCCCCTCACCTCTGAGGTGGGGGCCAAGGAGCCACTGTCATTTGGTGAGGGGGACAAGGTGCAGAGGGTTAGTGGGGTGGCCTCCCAGACTCAG
Source organism: Lepilemur ruficaudatus (assembly GCA_963574885.1). Taxonomy (NCBI): domain Eukaryota; kingdom Metazoa; phylum Chordata; class Mammalia; order Primates; family Lepilemuridae; genus Lepilemur; species Lepilemur ruficaudatus. Next base: position 49,580 of record CAUYRT010026773.1, read on the forward strand.
GGTCCTGGGCTCCTAGCAGGGGTAAGGCCCCACCCTCTCTGCCCTCTGCTGGGGACAGGCCCTGGCACAGATGCTGTCATCATCCTCTCTGCCTCCCCGCAGCTTGAGGACAGGGAGTGGGGGGCGACAGGGGACCCTTTGCCCCTGCCCGCCAGCACAGAGCCTGGAAGCCTCCACACCCCGTCTGGCAGGCCTCGCCCAAGTGAAAGGCCTAGGACTGTCCTGCGACCGCCGCTGCTCACCCCCGCCCCCTGCCTGGCCCGTGCCCTGAGACCACGGAGACCCCTCCACGGCTGGCCTTCCTCCTTCTGGTCCTGCCCCTTGGAGTGCCACCCCAGGAACTGGCAGCCTCATCCTTGCCTGCCTGCGTGTGACTACTCTGCCCGGGTCCGGCCAGGGCTGCCCGAAGGGGCCGCGCCAGGAGGGTGACTACGGTTTCCTCAAGTGAGAAGGAAGTGCAGGGAGAGGCCGTGCTCTGGAAGAAATTAGTGTTTTTAAAGCTCCAGGCCAAGGCAGCGCCCTGACTCTGTCTCTCCCCAGCCCTGGCCCTGACTCAGAGAAATGACCCTCCCTCCCCAAGTAAGTCCCCAGCCGCCTGCCAGAAATACCCCCAGTGGACTGCAGCCCCCCCCCCGGGGGGGGCTATTTCTGGACATCCAGACAGAGATGCCTGAGGCTGTCTGGAGCCCAGGGGTGAGGGCTGGGCAGGGTGGACTTAGGAGTCACCCGCTGCAGGGGGTCATGGCCCGCCTGACTCAGGACCGGTGTAAAAGGATCCAGTGGTGGCTTGGCCAGGAGTACCAAGAGGCTGGCTCAGGCTCTCCGCTGAGCCCCCATCCAGAACCTTCCCGGGTGGGCCGCTGACTGCTGGGACATGGGATGTGGTCCTCTGTCTACCCCTGTCGGCTGTCACTGGTGCTCCAGCCACCACGAATAGAGGAAGGTCCACTGGTCAGGGTGGACCAAGGCACTCACCCTACGCCTGGCAGCCCAAGGCCCCTGAGCCAGCCCCCAGCCCAGCCAGGCTACTAGCCACCCAGAGAGCTGGCTCAGCTCCCGGCCCTCCGGCCCTGGTCACACCCCAGCATGGGAGGTGGTCTAAAGAGCCTTTTCAAAGGTTTCAGAGTCGGAGCAGCTCAGCACTGAGGAAGCACGTGCGGGGAGGGAGGGTGGGGGTGCCCCAGGGCTGTGCAAGCTGGAAGCTTCCCCCTCCGCGCAGCAGGACAGCCTGCGCCCTCCGCCCTTCGTGCACTTCTCGCGGAAGCCGGTGAGAAGTGCACCAGACCCAGGCTCATGCGGGCGTCGTCGCCCACCTGCTAGGTGGCCGTGCCCGCGTCCCCACCAACTGCCTGACCCCACGCGAGTCCGGCAACCGCACCGCGCCTCGGTGGCCCCATCTGTGAAATGGGGACGGCGATGCCCACCCCCACCAAGTGGTCAGTGGACGCCCGCCCTGACCCCGCCCCCAGGGCGCCTCGCGCGCCCTCGCCACCCGCCTCGGACCTCGGGACACTGCCGCCGCGGACGAGCGGTCGGAGCGCTGCGCCAGGGCGCCACCGTGCGGCGCTTCTGGGGACTGCACGCCTTGCCCCGGGACGCCCGCCCGCCCCCGCAGGTAACCACGAGGATGCTAAGACACCCTAGGCTGTGCCACGTGCCCTCCACCTGTGGACGCTCTTACTTCCCCCGCCAACACTAGGAAGTGTGTCCTATTATTTGTCCTGCCTTACAGATGGGGAAACTGACGCCCAAGTCCCATAGCTAGTGACAGGTTGGGGCAGGAATTGACCCCAGGCGGTCTGGCTGCATAGCCTTGGGTTTGATCCTGTCTGTCTGTCCTGCATGGGCCCTGGGGGTCATCTTCCAGCCCGTGCACAAATTGGGGCCTCTTGGGAGGCTTAAGGAGGAAACAGTTTCTGGGCCCCATTCTGGAAATGGACTCACCTGGCCCAGGTGACTCCTCTCTGCAGACAGGACTGAGGACCACCTGCCTCTCACAGAAGGGCCATTCTGTGGAAGAGAAAGTGGCTCCAGCAGGTCAGGATGGGTACACTGGCCCCACAGGCAATGACAGAGGAACGGGGCTGGGGGACCCTGCTCTGCTCTTCCCACGCATCTGCCCCCCTGGCCCCTGGGTGCCCAGTGCTCGGAAGGCAAGCCCAGGCCTGTGGTGACGGGCATGCTGAGCCGTGGAAGGGCACTGGGTGCACAGGGCCACGGGTTCCAGTCCGGACCCCACTATGGCCTGGCTGTGGCTACGGCCTGGATCTCTGCATCTGTGACATGGGTGTGCTTGGCACCCATCTCTTGGGAGGACTGAAGGAAAGCTGATGTGAAGGCTCATGCTCAGCAGTGGGTGGACACTTGCTGAATCGGGGACGGTAGAGCCGGCAACTTGAAGTTTCCGGAGGGAGCTGACCCCTCCAGAACCTTCCAGACCCCTCCAGAAAATGCCAGGTTGTGCCCCTGCAGTGCTGAGGCTTGGTGGCCTCTGACCTTTCTAGATGGATGATGAAGGAGGTGCTGTCCAGTTGGGACTAGCCCAGCCATGGCGGGCACAGAGGGTGGACTGTGGGGTGGGGGCTGGCGACCTCAGAGGAGGGCTGCAGTGGGCCGGGGGTTCACAGCAGGGCAGGCTGGGGAACGGTGCAAGGCTGAGGGAACAAGAGGAGACAGTGGCATTTGGGGTAGCCATGGGAAGGGGCTGCTTCTGGGCAGGGCAGTGATAAGAAAAGGGTGGGCTTGGCCAGGCGGCTGGAGAGTGAGCCCAAAGGCACCATCCTCCCAGTGGGCAGGGGATCCTGGGTCCCCAGGAAGGAAATCAAAACGGGGGGCAGAAGGGTGCAGCTGGCTAAGTGCTGGGCCAGGTGCCAGGTGGGCAAGCACGGTGCCAAGGGATCAGGAGGCCCCTTGCTCTGCAAGACTCTGCAGCTCTGGGGGCACCCCTCCGCCCAGAAGCAGGGGTGAAACCACTGGTGCAGGTCCCCACAGCTCACCTGCGCTGGGGAGAGGGACAGGCTGGGAACTCAGACACTTGTCTCCTCCATTCTCATCTCCACCCCAGGCCCCACCTGCACTGAGCATCTCACGTCCTCCCCTGTGCCTCAGTTTCCTCATCTGCTCGACAGGAGATCCCTCGGAGCTGTCGTTCAAGGCTGCAGCAAGGACTGAATGAGACTCTGTACATCAGGGGCCAGCACAAATCCATGCTCCCCCCGCCCCCGGGGTGGAGAGGGACCTTTCCGGGGGGTGGGATGTACCTCAGGCAGAGCATGAGGGCAGTTTTCTCTCTCTGTGCAAAGACAAGCTCCCAGGTGCTGAAGGAGAAACTCAGTGCAGGTCCTTTTCCTTGGGCAGGCTCAGAGGACATGGCCCGCCCAGTATTTACTGCTCCTTGGCCACCCCTAGGCCTTGGGGAGGAAGGATGGCTTCTTCCACCCACCACTGTGAGGGTTACAGTCTCACCACCTGGGGCTGACACCATCAGCTGCCTCTGGCCGGGTCGGGGGCAGTGTGGTGCCAGCAGGTGCAGCAGGTGCCCAGAGGCATGAGACAGGCACGTGGGCTCAGCTCCACCAAGCTGCTCCCAAGAGAGGCCAGGGGCCTCCTTGACCTCTCAAGTCCAGCTCTCAAAGCCAGTCACCCACCTGTGATCCCAACCTCACACAGCATCCAGAGGCACGGCCGTGCATACTACACAGGGAACAGGCTTCAACTAACACCAGGTGTTTCTGGTAACCTGCGGCAGTCTTCTCCCAAGGTGGCATTGTCTGGGCATCTCCAGGGGCATCTGGAGGTGGCAGCTGCCAGAGCTGTGCCAGCCCTTAGAGAGACCACATCTCCCCCCTTGTATAGATGAGCAAACTGAGGCCAGAGCACCATGGCCTGGTTCCGCCGTTCATCCATGCAGTCAACACACATTTATTGAGCATCGACTCTGTGCCAGGCCCTGGTGGGCACAGGAGACTCAGAGACGAATCACACGCAGACCCTGCCCTTGAGGCCCTCGCGGCCAGGCAGGACAGTTGGTCATATCAACAGACACTCACGATACAGTGTGGTCAGTGTGGTGTTAGAGGTAGCACAGGTGACTGAGGGAGCACAGAGGAGGGGCCCCTGGCCCAGCCGGGGGTGGCAGGAAGGGCTTCCTGGAGGAGGTGATGCCTGAAGAGGGTTTTAGGGAGTGAGCAAGAGTTAGGGTGTCTTGTCAGAGGAGGTGGCCTGTGCAAAGGTTTGGAGGTTGGGGAGAGACAATGGTGGCTGCTGGGGGTTAGGCAAGGGCCAGTCCAGGAAGGGCCATGGAGTCAGCAGGCGACAGGGAGCACTGGGGGCGTGAAGCAGGCAGCTGGCAGGGGACCCACTGGGAGCCAGCGTGGAGGGTGGCTGGGGGATGGGGCAGAGAGGAGGGCGGGCGCGGCCCTGGCCCGAGGAGTCTCGTTTTGCCTGGGGCCCCTCAGCAGGGCGGCGGTGGGGGCGCGGGCTGCCAGCCCCGGGGCCGCAGGGTGCAGAGCACGGGGTCCAGCGGCTTGAGCGTGGCCTGCTCCTGGAGCCCGAAGCGCTGCCCGGGCACCAGGCGGAACTCGAGCCTCTGCAGCAGCTTGGCCATGACCACCTTCACCTCCATCTGTGCACGGGGACCGGCGAGCGCCACGCCGAGGAAGGGAAGGAGGAATGAAGGAGAGATGAAATGAACCAGTGAATGGGCAGCAAACTCACGGCCTGGCTCTCCTCCCCACCCCAGCCCCTAGGGCAACCTCCAGAGCAAAACACGGCTGGGGCCGTGTCCCCAGCCCCCAGCCCAGTGGGCCCAGAAATGCTCCCCGGCCCGGGACAAGCTGCTGCCCTGCAGTCACACCAGCAGAACCTACCTGAGCGAACTGCTGCCCGATGCAGGAGCGATGGCCCAGGGAGAAGGGGAAGTAGGTGAACCGTGGCCTGCGGGGAGAGAGGGTCAGGAGTGGCCACACTGGGGCTGGCAGGGTCCGCACAGGGAAGACAGCAGGGACAAAGCCCTCCCTCTCCGGTGGCTGCCTTGAGCCAGGGCTAGGTGCTCTGTGCACGAAAGACATCCCTTTGCTGAGCTCTGGGTCCGTGTGCTCTCGTTCCCTCCTGCGATCACCCCATTTCACAGGTGGAAGAACCGAGGCTCAGAGAGGCAAAGCAGCTTGCCCCTGGTCACAAGCCACTTACATCCAGCTCTGGGCAGAGTCTGGATGTGAGCCCAGCCGGAATGTCCGGGGAGCCCAGTTCTTCCCACACGGCCTTGGGACATCACCGCACTGACCTCATAGTGATCTCCACATGTGGCCGCCGGCATTCCCATTTCTCAGACAGGAACCTCAAGGCCAGGGGAGGCTAAGTGACCTGCCCAGTCACGGGGCCTCCCAGCACAAGGCTCTGGTTACGCATAGGCTTTAGGATCGGACTGAACTGGGGTCAGACCCCGCCTTTGTCCTTGGGCAAGTTACCTAACCCCTCCATGCTGCGACTTCCTCCACAACCGCCTGGCAGGGATCTGGAAGGCTGTGTGGGTTCAGTGGGCACCGGTGGCTCAGGCCAGAGGCTGCTGTGGCCGTCCTTCTCCCACCAGGCCCACTCGTGGATAGCTCAAGGAGGGACTTACTTGGGCGCGTCAGGGCCGAAGCGATCAGGGTTGAAAGTCAGCGGGTCCTCAAAGTATGTGTCCATCCGCCCCATGACGTAGGTGCTGAACTGTGGGAAGAGGGTCTGCTTGTCTCTGGTTCCCAGGGTCGGTCCCTCACACCTCCCAACCCACGCAGCCTGGCAGTGGGGTGACTCAGAGCAGAGCGGCCCCACGCCCCCACCCCATTTAGCCAGGTGTGGGATCCCACGGGCCCCTGCAAAATCTCTAAGGGGAAGAAAGGGGACAACCGAGTGTGCCAGCTGGTGTGTCACCTCATCCCAGGCTTGGCACATCCCTATCAGGGAGCTACAATCCCCCCCATTTTACAGATGAGGAAACTGAGGCTCAGAGAGGTTCAGTGAGTTTCCTGAAGCCACCAGGCAAATAAATGGCCAAAATGAGACTTAAACTCAGATCTGACACTCAAGGCCGTCTCTCTAGGTCCCAGAGAGCTGCTGCTATTCAGTTTCTCTTCAACTGGACGTTGGTCAGCGGGGCTAGGGGAGGGGCTGCAGACCCCCACCAGCCTTTGGCCTGCACCCCCAGTGCCTCCTGATTCGGGCTCACATTCCCTTCATGCCCCTGGCCTTGGAGGACAACATGCCCCCCAGTGTGGGCCCTGGGCACTGGTCTCTGCCACTCCCACCCTTGGACAGCGTCTTCCTGAGCCTGCTCTACCCGGTTCTCTGTGCCCAGAGTCCAGGGCAGGGGCGCAGGGGGAGGCCTGGAGCTGAGCTCCGGCAAGGGGGCAGGAGCGTCAGGAGTCGGGCTGGGGTTAGTGCCCACGGTTGCTGCCAGACACATGACGTACGTCATCCTACTGACTCCTCATAGGCTGCGGCTGGAGTCCATCACCCCTGACATGACAAGGATGAGACAGGCCCAGAGAAGCCGCAGGTCTGACAGAGACGAGCCAGCGAGCCGGGGCAGAGCTGGGCTTCGAGCCTGGGTCTGCCCACTCGGAGCCCACAGGGTTGTGCCCGGGTTGACCGTCAGCCGCGGGGCCTCTCCTGCCACACGGAAGGTCACGCTAGGGAGGTGGCCGTGAAGGCACAGAGGTGTTGGTACGGGGGTGTACAGAAAAAGATCAACAAACAGAATAAAGAACCACCATAGATGACGCGCTGACTGTCTGGGGGCGGCGTGCGGAGCCCCGGGAAGCACGTCGCTCTCCACATGTGAAAGTAAAAATGGGTCCCCTTGTGGGCTGAGCTGTGTCCCCCTCAGACTCGTATGTTGAAGTCTCAACTCCCAGTGCCTCAGAATGCGACTGTATTTGGAACAGGGTCTTTAAAGAGGTGAGCCATAATGAAATGAGGTCCCTAGGGTGGGCCCGGACCCACTCTGACTGGCATCCTTCTGAGAAGGGGGGCGTAGGACACGGACATGCAGAAGGAAGCCCATCTGAGGACACGGGGGAAGGAGGCGTTTGCAAGCTAAGGAGACGCCCTCAGAAGACACCAACCTGTCGACACCTTGATCTTGCACTTCTAGCCTCCAGGACTGTAAGAAAATAAATCGCTGTTGTTTAAGCCACCCAGTCTACGGCACTTCGTTACAGCAACCCTGGCTCACCAATACCGATCCCTACCTCGAAACCACACACAAAAGCAATCCCAGGTAGTTAAGAGCTCAACTTTCAAAAGAAAAACGTAGAATTGTTTGAGGAAAATGTAAGTGCATATCCTTTCGAGCTCAGGATAGGAAGGCATTTCTTAAGATAAAACAAAAGAAGGAATCACTAAAAAAAAAAATCAAGAACTTCAGGTCATCAAAAACACATTGATGAAGACGGGCCGCAAATCTGGAGAAGACACAGATAATGGACAAAAGATGAATTTTTTAAAAATAAAGCTCTACACATCAATAAGAAAAGACAAATGACCCAAACAGGGAAACTGAGCCAACATCTCACAGACGAGGACAGCCGTGCAGGAGGCTCAGCCTCGCTAGTAATCAGGAGTGAAGCAGGACCACAGAGGAATACTTTTCTGCACAATGTCTGTGGTTGGCAAAAAAATAATAAGACACTGGCCCCCGCTCAGTGTTGGAGAGCATGGAGAACAGGCTCCCTCCCGTGCCACTGGCGGGCGTCCGAGTTGGCACAGCCACTTGGGAGAAGACTTTGGCACCAGTTTGTAAAGCGGGGCACTCCTGTGTCCTAGAACCCAGCCCTCCCGCTCCTGGGTATGCCCAAGAAACACGTTTGCAGTCGCGCCAGGACGCGCAGACAGAAACGCTCCCAGCTGCTGCGGCGCTCGTGACAGCGACAAGCTGGAAACCTCTCGAAGGCCTGTCAGCCCCAGAATCGATAAGCAACAGTGAATGACCTAGAATCTCAAGGAGAAGCCTACCAAATCTTAATAGTCTTTATACTGAGTCAAAAGCACGTCCTACAACACATTACTGCGTGGGCATGTGCACACACACACACACACACACACACACAGGCGAGGGCACGGCAGATACAAAATCCAGGCCTGTGATTACTCTGGCGGAGCAGGGGGTGGGTGGTGCGGTGGGGGTCACCACATGTGAATGGGTGCCTGAATGGATGGATGGACGGATGGATGAGCAAACACACAAAGAAACAAAGTGCAATGGCATATAGGGGAGAAAGTGACCACAGTGCAGAAGGGGCTGTAAAACGTGGGGAGAGAAAGAACTAGAACAAGTTTGGGTCAAACGTGAAACCAGACACATCCCTCATCTGCCCCTCGCCAGCTTTGTGACCCCTGGAAAGTGACCTGACCTCTCTGAACCTCAGTGTGCTCAGCTGTACAGGGGTGCTCCCTCCCGGAGCTGTCCGCCGTAAGCTTCTGCCCGACGGGACAGCGTGAAGGCGGAGAAGAGCTCACAGGGTCAGTGAGACGCGGCGAGAAGCACAGGGCGGCGGGGAGGCAGGGGCTGGTACAGTGCTGAGAACAGGGCCATGGGCTCCCCGACCTCAGCAGAGAGCCCCAGATTGGCCACCCTGGGGCAAGCAGGCCAGCCCACCCCGGCGCCCCTACTTACCAAGAGCGGGGTGTTACCAGGGACTCTGACCCCGTCAATCAAAGTCTCCTCTTCCAGCAGACGAAAGGTGCCCCACGCCGGGGGGTACAGCCTCAGCGACTCTTTGAGCACCTACAGGAGCCACAAGGGGAGACACAAAGAAAAGTCAGGACATCCCACAGCACGTGCCGGCGGCATGCCCTGGACCCACCTCTCTGCCACCCCAGTGCCGAGTGCACACGCTTATCCCCGACTGGGCCCCAGGCCCTGAGCACATTCACCCCACCATATGTCCAGCTCCTCATGCGACTGATGGGGAAAGTGAGGCCCAGAAGGGGAAGGGAGTTGAGCAAGGCCACAGGGACACAGGCAGGACCAGGAACTAGGGCTCCCACCAGCCCAGAGAAGCACAGGCAGAAGAAAGCTTCCCGCAGGCAGGCAGGCAGGCGGGTAGAGCGCAGCCTCCCACAGTGCTTAGGGGGCTGCCGGGCCTGGCTCCGTGCAGGAGGCACAAGCCTGCCTAGCTGGGACTCACAAATATGGACCCTTTACCAATGGGCAGTCTCCAACCGCGGCTGTATATTGGGACTGCCCGGGGAGCCCCTCCGCTCCGATGTCATTGGTCTGGGGGCAGCCTGGGCCTCGGGATGTCTTAAATGTCCCAGCGACTCTCACAGGCAGTGAAGTTTGAGAGCCACTGTACTAAAGGGTCCAGGGAGGCAGCAGGCCTGACTTGGTGCATCACCCACATCTGCCCACAAGCTTCCTCCTACTGCCCGCACCTGGGACAGGTACTGCAGTCTCCCCAGGTCCTCAAAATCCAGGTGCCTCTTAGAACCGATGACCTCATCCACCTCGGCCTGCAGCCTGTCGGGTGAGACAGAGACAAGGTCATCTCCGAAGAAGGACTTTCCCCACATTAGTTTAAGAAGGGGGGATGGAAGGAAGCGCGAAGTGTCCCCCACTCGCAGACACTGCTACGATAATCCCCAAACTGCCACATCCAGAACAAAATGCCCAAGCCATTGGGAACTCCGTTCCAGGGGCCTTAAAGACCCACCCTTTGTGTCTGATGTTTGGAATTGGCTGTAGGAAATAAAACCCACCACACAGCAAAGCTTATACACAGAGATGCCCGTCACGGCCTAGATTACGGCTGCCAGCAGCTGGAAACAGCAGCATGAAAACCATAAAGATGCTGGCTGAGTAAACTCTAGGACGTGCACTGCTAAAATCGCAGGCAGCTTTAAGAGCAGATTCGGACCGCTTCACACTCAATAGGATGGCTACCATCAAAACAGAACACAGAAACAACAAAATAACACACGTGGTGAGGATGTGATGAAATCAGAACCCTTGTGCACTACAGATAGGAGTGGAAAACGGTGTGGCGATTCTGCAAAAAAATTAAAAATAGAATTCCCATATGAGCCAGCAATTCCGCTTCTGGGCATATACCGAAAAGAATTGACAGCAGGGACCCAGCAAGATATTCGTATACCCGTATTCATAGCAGCATCATTCACAGTTGACAAAAGGGAGAAGCAACCCAAGTGTCGGGGGACAGATGAGCGGGTAGGCAACACGGGGTCCGTACTTACAATGCAAGGGGATTCGGACACACGCTACAAACGGATGGACCTGGAGGACACTATGCTGAGTGAAATAAGCCAGGCACAAAAAAGACAAATACTGTGTGGTCCCACTCACATGAGGAACCTAGAATAGACAAATGCACAGGGACAGAAAGTAGAGTGGCAGTTACCAGGGGCTGGGGACGGAGAAGGAGCAGTTACTGTTTCGTGGGGTTGGAGTTCCAGGTAGGAAAATGAAAAAGTTCTGGAGATGGATGGGGGTGACGGCGGCACAGTGGTGTGAAGGTACTAATGCCACTGAACTATATGCTTAAGTATAATTAAAACATCAGGCCGGGCACGGTGGCTCACGCCTGTAATCCCAACACTTTGGGAGGCCAAGGCGGGAGGATCGCTTGAGGTCAGGAGTTGAAGACCAGCCTGGGCAACAGAGCAAGACCCCGTCTCTGTAAAAGGCTATACGGGCTCACGCCTGTAGTCCCAGCTCCTCGGGAGGCTGAGGCAGGAGGACGGTGTGAGCCCGGGGATTGGAGGTTGCAGTGAGTTTTGATCACACCACTGCAATCCAGCCTGGGAGACAGAGTAAGAGCCTGTCTCTAGAAAAAAACAAAAGATAATTAAAATATTAAGTTTTATGTTATATATATTTTACCACAATAAACAAAGAGTGGAAGGTGTTACAATAATGTGGGTAATGCTGTGATAGAGTTCACGGGGAACACAAACCGGTTAGACAAGCAGATGATGACAAACACACTAAAGCTACGTGTGCACAGACTGACCGATGCCGTAGTAACTGTATTCAGTAGTTAACAGCACACTGCCTCCGGGTGGGTGGGGCGCCATGGGTGCATTTATTATTTTAACTTCCCTGATTTTTCCAAAATTTGCATATAAAATATATATTACTATTTTATTTATTTTTAACCCCAATAAACTATACTTTGACGTAATCTTTCGTTTCTGCCCTTTTATGCTGGCGATGACCAACAATTGTCATCGAAGGCTTGCCCTCGCCTCCCCAGAGCGCCCACCCTGACCGTGTGGCGCCGAGAGTTTTCACGCTTGGTTCAGTCGGTCTACGCGACACGCCGGGATGGAGCCTGCTTGTATTTAAGGAAACCAACGGCCCAGCTCAAATGCCACCTCCCCAGGGACGCCCTTCCCCATCTTGCCAACTGAGGACAGGCGCTTCCTCAGCACTTTACTTGGAATTCTGTCCCATCCTCACTGCCAGCCCCAGCCAGGCGGGCACACTGTGAGGAGGAAGGAAAGGAGCCAGGGCCCTGCCCTCCCGGGGCTTCTGATCTCTTGGCTGCAACAGACTCAAGCATACAGTCCAGGGAGAAGACACATTCGCGAGCTGGAGGAGGCTAGAGGGGGAGGACACAGGGAGGCTACTGTAGGGATCTGAGAAGGCTTTTGGGGAGGAGGTGGGGAAGGGGAGGAGGGGGTGGGGAGGGGGAAGAGGAGGAAGAGGAGGAGGAAGAGGAGGAGGAGGGGAGGAGGGGGAGTGGAGCGAGGGAGGCATGTTCTCCAGCAGAAGAGCTTCCAGAAGAGGGAACAGCCCGTGCAAAGGCCCTGGGGTGAAGGGAAGCAGGGCACATTGGAGGGGTCTCAGTTTGGGAGGTGCGGGCAGGTGGTCCCTCAGGAACAAAACGTCAGACAAACTCCTTTGCCAACCCTGAGCGCAGCCCCCATACCTCGCCACGATCTCTGGCTGGCGAGACAGCTCCATCACGGTGAACGCCAAGTGGTTGGCAGAGGTCTCGTGACCTGCAGGAAGGGAGGATAGCAGCTGCTCCACGTGGGGCTACGCGAGCCGCCACCGCCACGGGCCCCGCCTCAGAGCCCAAGCCCGAGACGTGAAGGAGACGGTGTGTCTGCCTCCACATCCCCTGTGCCAGCCAGTGTGGTCAAGCCCATGGTGTCTGTCCCCTGCATCAGGCTGTCACACTCTAAAAGCCCCTTCCTTCTCTATTTTTTGGGCCTCACCTGGCCTGGAGCGGTGCTCAGCTCCATTTTGCAGAAAAAACACTGAGGCTGAGAGGAACTGGTCTCTCTGGCCACATGGCAGGGAGAGCAGAGTCGGGACTCAACCCAAATCCTGCGAGACCAGGGCCTGCGTGCCTCCCTCCCAGGCCACGGGCGCCTGCCCACAGCACTCCACAGCCCCAGGGCTGATGAGGTGGCTTCCCCGTGGGAGGCCAGGGCATCCTTTCAGGAGGGCCCATTTGAGCTCTGGCAGGATCTGGCCATGCTGATGGAGACAAAACCCTCTGAGGTGGCCTGGGAGGGAACAGTCTTGAGTTGTATGAATTCGCTGTAAAGGAGGCGGTGGTTTAGCAGGTGGCAACCCCCCTCAGGCAAGCGCTGGGGTCGGGCGGGGGCTCTGCTTGGAGGTGTGTGGAGGGGCCGCACCTCACGGCAAGGAAGTGCTGGGAAGTGAGGCCCAGCTGTCCCAGGCCTGGAAGGTGGGGGCCCGTGTCACAGCCAGGACGGCCAGGAGGGGAGTGGGTGGGGGAACAGGGCAGCCCTGGCCCTGGCTCTGCACTGCGAGCTGTGACTCTAGCAGGGCACTTCCCTCGTAGGCCTCAGTTTCTTCGCAGACAAAGGGAGGGAGAGATGCAAGCCGCCCTGCCCTCCCCCAGCCCCTGTAGCATCTTGCACAGGGCTCGGGGATGGGCTGTGAGGACATGAGGCGGATTATAAAATCCTCTTTGGGAGGCTGGATGGAAGCTTGCGGAGCACCTCAAGGCCCCCATTTGACAGATGAGGAGACTGAGGCCAGGTCTGTCTGGGACCTGGGTTCTCGGCTGCAGGAATGAAGGCCAGCCAATTGTTCTGCCGCTACTTTCCACCCTGCGCAGGGACCGGAGCCCTGCAGCCCTGCTCCAACGCCCACCATTGCTCTGAGTCTCCTGGCGTATCTGTGAGTGCGCCTCCCACCTGGAGGGCCTTCCCCACGCCACACCTGCAGACCGCCGGTCTGTCTACCTCCGCCACTGGACTGTGGACTGTCCCTCATCTCATTCCCCTTCGTCTCCCCCGTGCCCGGTCTTCATCCATGTGCTCACTCGCGTCACCCATCTTTAGGGCGCCTACGCACGGCCCTGGGAGTACTCACTGAGCAAAGCACCCGGACCCTCCGCCCGCCAAGCGCACGATCTGGCAGGGACACAGACCTCGTCGGATTGTCACAGACAAATACGCAGCTTAGCACTGCGGGACGTGTGGGCAGAGGCCCTCTGGGGGCCGGGGCCAGCTTCCGGCTGAGGGCCTGGGACCACCGGGGGTCCCCTAGGAAGAAGCACCGGAGGGCTCGCTGGAGGCTGAAGAGGAGTTTTCTGGGGGTTGAAGGATGCTCAAGAAACACTTTGAGAAAATCGATGGAGTCGCTTAGCATACTTTTTTTTGTGCCAGACTAATGCAGGCCCTCCCACAAATTCTGAGAGCGGGGCCTGTGCTCGCGTGGCCAGGCTCTCCTGAGCTGGAAGAGGCAGCTTCACAGCCCCGTCCCAGCTCGGAGGCCACCAGCACAGCCCAGAGGGGGCTTCTGCGCCCCTCACTCCAGCCCCCAAGTCCTGCCGCAGAACTCTGCTCAGATGGCCCGGACCATCTCCCAGAGGCAGAGATTTGAGTGACCCGTGGTTCCCACACTCCTGCAAAGCCCTGAGCCCTTGTCACCGCTGAAGCTACAGACCAGCAATGAAGAAGGTGACGAAGTTGTCCAGCAGAATCTCGTCGTCCTGGGCCCCCTCTTCAGCTGAAAGACAAGGACAGCCTCAGTTCCCAGCCGCCTCTGCTCCCTCGCCCCCCAGCTCATGCAGGACCCAACTGCCCTTCTCCTCTCAAGCCAGACAGGGACAACGGAGTCAACGGTGCTCAGTCACCTGATGGAGCACCCCTGCCCACCTGGCCCTCCCAAGCCTGGGAGGGAGCCCTCGCACCTTTGAGAATCTGTGTGAGGATGTCGGCCGGGACATCCTCGCCCCTCTTCAGGGCCTCCCGGCGGCGCTGGACCCAGTCCTTGCCAACCTGGCGCAGAAAGCGGATGCTCTCCCGGATCTCGCGGAGCTGCTTCCTCTTCCCCGGCATAAACTGAGCAAGAGATTCAGCTCAAGACGGTCGGCTGAACGCGTGCGTTTCCCTCTCCCTCTCCCCAAATACCCCGAAATGACTTTAGAAACCCACAGCAGCACTGGCAAGCTGGGAGGTCAGGAGAATGTAAGAAAATTCTAGAAAATATACAGCCGCCAGGGAGCCTAGATCAACATGGCAGACTGAGCCCAAGCATCAGCTTCCCCTTTGTGCACCAAATGCTTAGACATGATGGGAGAGATGCCTTCAAACAGCCAGAGCCATGGGAGAAAAGAGGACCCTAGAGGATGGAGGCAGCTAGGAGGCATCATAGGAGGAAATCACAGCCAGAGGGAATGGAGTGGAATCAGCTGCCAAAAAAACAAACAAACAAACAAACAAAAAAAAAAACAGGTGGCATTGGGGGCTACAAGTTCAGAGGCTGAAGTCCCTGGGAATAGGAGGATGGCCCTGGGACGAACTCAAGTTCCACCTTTCCCCTTTCTTCACGCCTAGAACAAAGAGGAAAGTGGGGGCTGCAGCAGCCAGCTATCTATCTATCTATCTATCTTAATTGATACATAATATTGTACATATTTCTGGGGTGCATGTGATATTTTGATACATGAATATGAGGCATAGTGATCTAATCAGGGTATTTATTAATAGGATCCCCATCACCTCAAACATTTATCACTTCTTTGGGTCGGAAACATTCCAGATCTTCTCTGCTAGTTATTTTGAAATATACAAAAAATTGTCATTCACTCTAGTCACCCCACTGTGCTATCAAACACTAGACCTTACTCCTTCTATGGAACTGTATGTTTGCACCCATTAACCAACCGCTCTTCATCCCCCTGCCACCCTTCCCAGCCTGGGGTAACCATCACTCTATTCTCCACCTCCATGAGATCAACTATTTTAGCTCCCACACATGAGTGAGAACATGCCGTGTTTGTGTTTCTGTGCCTGCCTTATTTCACTTAACACAATGACCTCCAGTTCCATCCATGTTGCTGTAAATGACAGGATTTCATTTTTTTCCTGTGGCTGAATAGTGCTCCACTGTGTATACACATTTTCTTTATCCATGCATCCACCAATGGACGCTTAGACTGATGCCCTGTCTTGGCTGCAGTAAACACGGGGGTACAGGTATCGTTTTGGTATATTGATTTCCTTTCCTTTGGGTAAATACCCAGTAGTGGAATTTCTGGATCTTATGGCAGTTCTAATTTTAGCGTTTCAGGAACCCTCCACATTGTTTTCCATGATGGCTGTAATAATTTACATTCCCACCAAAAATGTCTTAGAGTTCCCTTTTCTTGGCATCCTTGCCAGTATCTGTTACTTTTTGTCTTTTTTTTTTTTTTTTTTTGAGGCAGAGTCTCACTCTGTTGCCTGTCCTAGAGTGCCCTGGCGTCAGCCTAGCTCACAGCAACCTCAGACTCCTGGGCTCAAGCGATCCTCCTGCCTCAGCCTCCCGAGTAGCTGGGACTACAGGCATGCACCACTACGCCCGGCTAATTTTTCTACATATTTTTAGTTGTCCGGCTAATTTCTTTCTATTGTTTAGTAGAGACGGGGTCTCGCTCTTGCTCAGGCTGGTTTTGAACTCCTGACCTTGAGCGATCCTCCTGCCTCGGCCTCCCAGAGTGCTAGGATTACAGGCGTGAGCCACCACGCCCGGCCTCTTTTTGTCTTTTTAATAGTAGCCATTCTAGCTGGGGGTGAGATGATGTATCATTGTGGTTTTGATTTGCATTTCCCTGAT
>CAUYRT010026775.1:0-24684 GCA_963574885.1 Lepilemur ruficaudatus
GGGCTCCCCGGCCTGACGGCGGCGCAGGGGCTTCCGTGCGGTTCTAGGCGAGGCCCGCGTCTCCACTGGGCAAGCGTGGATTCTTTGCGGTTCGGTTCGTGGTCCCAACGTCCAGACTGCAGGGCTCTGTTGTCTTCAGCGTTAGCTGCGTCTTGTTACAACGCAGATGTCACAGGTCACGGGTACGATGAGCTCAGATACGTCCGCCGGCGTCCAGGTCTCCTGGGCTCTGGCCGTGCTCACGCTCCACACAGCACCTGCCCCGAGAGGTCCTCGGTGCTGCTCGGAGGCCACTGAGTGTGTGGGGTGGGAGGAGCCTCCCCAGATACGAGGCTGGTGCTCTCGCGGCACTCGAGGCCCAGGAAGGGATCCCCCCACGCCACCCCCATCCTGGGTGTGTTGAGTCCACAGCTGAGCTGAGGTCCTTGGGGACGTCCCACCTGGCCCCATTCTCAGAATGGCTCAGGGACTTCAGAAACGTCCCACAGCCTGACCGAGGGACGCCGGAGCCCAGGCCAGGCCCCGCACGTCTAGGACCCACTGCCTGGCGTGCTGGGCTGGAGTGGGTCCCAGCAGGGAGTGCCTGTGTCCTCTCCAGGCCTCTCGTCCTGCCTCTGCCCCCCATGCCCTGCATGGTCTGCCCAGCCTCAGTTCCAAGCGGGGAGGACCTGAGTGCCTGGAGGCTGCTCTGCCCACACGGCGGTGCCCGGTGTGCCCACTCAGCCGTGAGTCAGTGACTCAGGAGGTGCCCATCTGGCAGAGTGGCCGGAGGGCACTGTGGCACCGGCCTTGCCGGACAGAAGCCCATGTGGCTGGGGTTGATCGTCCCGGGCGTCAGCAGGGCCAGGGTATCCGGCAGCCCCAGGGCGCCTGGCCTGGGTCCTGGCTGCCCACAGAACATTGAGGCAGTGCCACCTCTTCGCTCCTGTCCCAGAGAAGCCCCTGCAGGGGTTGGCAGGGCTGGAGGAAGTGGGGCTACCAGCTGGGCAGGGCGGCCTCCCGGGAGCTGGCTCAGAGGTGTCCGGGGCACATGTGGACCTGCAGGGTGGGGCCGGCCTGGAGCCAGCAGAAGGGCACACGGGTCTCCCCCAGGCAGCACACGGACACACGGTGCCCTCTGCCTTTTCCTGGAGATTGTAAATTTGGGGGAGGAGGCTTTGTCTCCTAAAAAGGAGCTTTCATGATAACACAGGCACCGCTCTCACCTATGGTCCTTGCTCTGGCTGGGTGGCCCCGTCTGAGCAGCAGCAGAGAGAGCCTGAGGAGCAGGGGGCAGAGGGCCCTGAGGCCAGCGTCTTAGGGCAGGGCCCAGGCTGCTGTCCACGGTCTGCTGGGCTACTGCGCTCCCTGCACTTGCTGAGATGCGCTGAGCAAGAAGCAGAGATCCTAAAATGCCACTTTTGGACTTTTTAGGGGAATAATGCCTTGGGGGATGAGCTGTGTCTTGAGAAATTTTGCTCCCCCTAGGCACCCCCCACTCTAGGCCGTGGAGGGCCACAGAGCCAGGGTTCTCCTGGCCTGAGTGTGGCCTGGGGCAGCGGGATCGGCTTTCACCCGGGATGTGTGCAGAGCAGCGTCCTGTCAGTGGGTCCAGCGCCTCCGTCTTCTCACCACTGGCGCCCAGGGCTGGCCCAGCGTGGCACTCCGCGCCTGGACTCACAGGTGCATCTCCTGAGGGCTGTGTCTGTGGAGTGCCCGGCCTGGCCTCGGTCTGCTCCTCCGTGGAGTGGGTGCTCCTACTCACTTGTCATCGAGATGCAGGTGTGGGCGCTCCTGGCCTAGGACGGGTGACGTTCAGGACCAAGGTCCCTTCGTTTCTGGTCTTCTCTAAGTGCTGACCCTGTGCCAGACAGGGTGCTATGAGCTGGGGACACAGGGTGGAGACCACCACAGCCCCTGCCCAAGGAGGGGAGACAGAGCAATGGCGCAGAGGAGACAGGAAAGGGTGCTATCTGCGGTGCTGGAGGCCAGCGCCTCTGTGGGCGGGGGGCAGGGAC
Source organism: Lepilemur ruficaudatus (assembly GCA_963574885.1). Taxonomy (NCBI): domain Eukaryota; kingdom Metazoa; phylum Chordata; class Mammalia; order Primates; family Lepilemuridae; genus Lepilemur; species Lepilemur ruficaudatus. Next base: position 1,998 of record CAUYRT010026775.1, read on the forward strand.
ATTTCAGGAAGACCCCTGAGACAGCGCCGGGAGCTGAGCCCTAGAGGAGGAGAGGCCCAGTGGTGCCCCCAGAACAGGTGCATGTGGGTGCTGGGGCAGGGGGCTTGGTGTCACGGAGCATCCCCACGTGACGGTCCCACAGCCTGGCTCAGGTGACAGGGGCTTTTCCCGCGTAGGGTCTGTCTGATGGAGGCAGGGGTGGGCCTTACTTAAGAGGAGTCCAGTCTGGGGTCAGATTCCTGGGTTCAGACACAAACTCCACCACTCAGTGGCTGTGTGACTTTGGGCAAGATGCTCAACCCCTCTGTGCCGCTGGCATTTACTCTGTGGAACGGACTCACTGTGGCACCTGCCTCCCGTGCTGCAGGGATTGGACAGTGGGTAGTGACCAGAGCCTGCTGCCCACGGGTGTGTTCCCCGTGGTTCCCTCTTCTCATTACTCGGAGCATCTCACGGGCCTCTGAGACTCCTGTGCGCTTGGTTCTGACATTCTAGGTGCCCATGTGGACAGGGCTGGACTGTGCACAGTGTCACGTGCACCTTGCGACAGGTGTGCAAGATGTATTCTCCCCATGTTATACATGAAGAAACTGCAACTCGAAGTGGGGCGGTGACTGGCCAGCGCCACCCAGCTAGCTGGTCCCTGCAGGTGTCTGCTTGGCCCCTGTGGGCCACAGAAAAGGCAGGTGCTTAAATCTCAGGCACTGCGTTCCTTTGTTCTAGGGAAACAATGCCCTGACCCTTAATATATGTCTGGGGACCCTCTGTGCCTCAAGCCATCTGTGACGCGGGCACGCCCTGCTCAGATAGTTCCCCTGTATTTTGCTGCGGATCCCATGTGCTTTCCGTGGTGTTCAGACTGCTTGTGGCTTCGGAGCTGGGAGGAGATGGCCCCAGCCCCACAGGGCTGTAGTGGAGGGTCTGGGACTGGCTGCCACTTGATTTCCCCAGGCCACAGTGGGGACACAGGGTGCTTGACCCTGGGAGTCTACACTCCTGGGTTCCAGTTCTGATCTTTCCACTCACCGGGCGACCTTGGGCCAGGTCTCTGGCTTTGCTGTCTAGCTTTCCTCCGTGGAAGGAGCCCAGCTAGGAGGTGTGACAGCTGCCAGGTGCCTTGTGGTGTAGCTGCAGCCACTCATTGTCCCTTCGTCCACTCTTGTCATGTCCTCCGAGGACCTTGGGGAGGAACGAGGGGCCTGGGGAAGGCTCTGAGGGTTTGAGCAAGAAGCAGTTGGAATTGAGGTGGACGAGCTCTCAGGTTCAGAGTGTCTGCATTTTAGCTCTGGGCATGAGGAGACGGGTGCTATGGTAGCAACGGTGGTGACAGGAGATGATCTTCGTGGTGATCGTGATGAGGGGGATGAGTATGCAGATGGTGGTGGCAGTTAAGGGAGTGTCTGTGGTGGTGATGCTGGTTATGATGGTGGTGGTGGTAGTGATATGATGATGATGGTGGTTTATGGTGATGATGGTGATCTTGGTGGTGATGGTAATAATGGTGATAATGGTGGTGCTGATAGTGGTGATGGTTATGGTGGTGATATGATGATAATGACGGTGGTTACGGTGGTGATGGTGGTGGTAGTAATGTTGGTGATGATGATGATGATGGCAATGATGGTGGTGGTGGTGGTGATGATGGTGACGATGGTGATGATGGTGGTGGTGATGGTGGTGATGATGATGATGGTGGTGATGGTGATGATGGTGGTGGTGGTGATGATGGTGATGATTGTGGTGGTGATGGTGATGATGGTGGTGATGATGGTGATGGTGGTGGTGGTGATGATGGTGATGATTGTGGTGGTGGTGGTGATGATTGTGGTAGTGATGGTGATGGTGATGATGGTGGTGATGATGATGGTGGTGATGGTGATGATGATGATGGTGGTGATGATGGTGGTGGTAGTAGATGATGGTGATGATGGTGGTGATGGTGATGAGGGTGATGATGATGGTGATGATGGTGGTGGTGATGATGGTGGTGATGGTGATGGTGGTGGTGGTGGTGATGTTGGTGGTGGTGGTGGTGTTGATGGTGGTGGTGGTGGTGTTGGTGGTGGTGGTGGTGGTGGTGATGGTGGTGGTGGTGGTGGTGGTGATGGTGGTGGTGGTGATGATGGTGGTGGTGGTGATGATGGTGGTGATGGTGATGGTGGTGGTGGTGGTGGTGATGATGGTGGTGGTGGTGGTGGTGGTGATGGTGGTGGTGGTGGTGGTGATGATGGTGGTGGTGGTGGTGGTGGTGGTGGTGGTGATGGTGATGATGATGGTGATGTTGGTGGTGATGGTGACGATGGTGGTGATGATGATGATGATGGTGATGGTGGTGATGGTGGTGGTGGTGAGGGACCTACTGTCTATGTCTGAATACACTACACCCATCATCTTCTTTAAACCTCACAGCCCTGCGAGGACACAGGCAGGCGTTTTGCATGTGAGATATTCAAGGTGTTGTGGGTAAGACGACTCAGCCCTCCAAGACGACAGCACCAGCCCAGGCCCGGGCCACTCAGCGGGCACCTGTCCTGCCACGTGCTGGCCAGCCCACCCTCCCGAGGGCCCGTGTGAGAGGCAGGAGCCAGGGCTCTGTTCTGCTTCACCTCCTGGAGGGCACTTGAGCCTCCTGTGCCAAACCCTTTGACCCAGCAAGGCCACCTGGAGCAGTTCGTCCTGGGCAGTCGGGGGGCTGAGGTCCTAGGAAGGGTCCCGCGGGAGGTCGCCGCAGGAACTGTTGGGGACAGCACGCTGTCTTCACGGCAGGCTGGGGAGATCTCATGGTTTATCCAGAGAGGAACATTCCCCTCAGCCCGGGGAGCATGCCAGAACCAGGGAAAATTAGTGATATTTTGAGAACTGGAAAAAAGCAGACTGAAGCAGCATGTGGGATGGTCGCAGTGTTGCTGTGGGGACTCGTGTTTACGTAAATGTGCACGTTTATATTTAGACGTGTAAAGAGACGAGATCCTGAGATGAATGTCTGCTGCAACATTCGCAGTGGCTGCTCGGGTGGGGGGTTATTGGTGGAATATGTTTCCTTTCTTCTCTGATTTTCTTCTTCTTATACAGAAATCGTGATTACTTTTACATGCAAAACACCTTCCTGAGACGCACTCTTGCCGCTGCCCGCTTTGCCGCTGGGTTGGCATTGGCGGTGCAGCAGGGGCGGGGACTGCTTCCCGTGGCCCGTGCTCCCGCCGTCCGGCCCCTTCCCGTGGCCCTGAGCACAGGGTCGGGGCAGCTGCCAGAGGAGCTGGCCACGCAGCGCTGTGAGTAGTCAGTGCCCTGGACACCGGGGCTCGCGCAAGGCCCTGGCCCGTGGAGTCCAGTCCTTGGCCTGATGCACGTGACGGTTCCTGCTGGCCAGCTTCCGTCCCTGTGTCACCTCCTGTCCCAGTTCAGGGTGAACAGAACCCCTGTCTTCTACGGGGCCTGTCGTCTGATGCGGTCACCACGCTTCCTCGGGGGTCGAGGGGCGGATCCAGGCCAGGCTCGGGGGTGGGGGGAAGCTGTGACCCTCCGCAGTGGTCCCTGATCTGGGCCCATGGGTGAGACCCTGTCCCATTCGCCTCAGAGGCAGGCGTGGGCTTGTCCAGGACTCTGATTAGGGCTGGCCTGCCCTTCCCCGGCTGTCCCCCGGACTCTGTCTGGAGGCCCTGACTCCATGGAGATGCTCAGACCAAGCATGAGCGCAGGGGTGAGGGGAGGCCTCCAGGGAGGGGCCTGCAGGGGCGGGGCTGAACTGGCCAGGTCATATAGAAGAACAGTGGTTTAGGAAATTAAAAAAAAATCAAAACCCAAGACAGCCCCCTATATTTTTCCTGGTCTGAGTCCTGACCTTTTTCTCACCACCTGGGCGGCCAGAGGGGCAAGAGAACAGTGACTCGGAGGAGGGTGGGGTCCTTCTCACTTTGGAGAAATCCTGCCCCGTGCCCTGGGCTCTGGGAGCTCCCGGCCCATCCCTGGCTGCGGGCGGGGTTGGCAGAGAGGCTTCCACCCCGGGCTGCGCAGGCTTGGCGGGAAAAGTAGGGTGACCACGACAACTGTGCTGCCCACAGGCTGGCAGTGCCCAGGGAGGGCGGCGGGACCCCTGCCCCCGGGGTCTTGCTTCCCTTTGCGAGACCCTCCACCAATGCCGATTTTGTTTCTGCACAAAAGTCAGTAAATGTTTATCACAGCTTTAGAAAACACGCGACACTTCAAGAGACCCTGCCGTGCAGGCAGCGTGGTCGACTCGCTGGGCAGGCTCGGCTCCCGGGACCGCGTTCGTGCCGTTTCCTTCCTGTCTGTCTGTCTCTGCACGCGTGTGAAGCCGGAGGCTGCGTCGAGGGGATTCCCGTCCCGCTTCCCCCACCCGTTGCCCGCGAGCCCCTCGGAGCCGCATGTTACACCAGCCCTGCGGCGGCAGGCTTGACTCATTCCTCCTCCGCGGGGGCCGCTTGGATTGGTTTCAGTTTGGGGAGTCTCTGAACGACAGCTGAGTCTGTTTTTTCCCAAACATGCCATGGTTTTCCCAGCCTGGCACACGCCGCTGCCAGCGACGGTGGAGGCATTTTAGAGAATCCTCCTGGGGCCTGGCCCGGGGGAGGAAGGACTTTTCTTCCCGCCTCTGTGTATATATGTGCGTGTGTGTGCACACACGTGTGTGCATATATGTGTGTGTGTGCGCACGTGTGTACACATGCAAGCTCGTGCTGGGGTGTGGATCCGGGACAGTGGAGCCGTTTTCAGTTATCTTGGGAAGGGCGGCGTGGAGTGGAGGGTTCCTCCCCAGGAGCTCCCTGGCCTTTGCATGAAGCCACACCCGGGGCCTTCCTACCTGCAGCGGGAGGTCTGTGCCCCGTCGGGAAGCTTCCTCTGCCAGCCAGTGTTGTGGGCCACACGCTGTGCGTCCAGTGAAGTCGCAGCGTCTGATCATTGCCTTGGGGTGGACGTCCCCTAGGAGTGGCGTTGGGCGGCCCTTACTTTGACGAGTAACGGGCTCGCAGACTCACTGGAAGACGTTGCAGAGACCTGGGAGGCTCCGGGCTGCCGTCAGCCGGGCGCAGAGCCCGCGCTTGCCGAGGGGCGGCACCTTCCTGCGGGAGCCGCTGGCACAGATACTGGGGAAGTGGGTAAAGGCCAGTGGGTTACTAGTGACGAACCTCTACTTGGGTGTGAAGTGCCCGCGTGTTTTGGGTGAGGACTGCAGAAAGAGATTGTGTTTGGGGAGTCTCAAGACCCGTGGAGATGGCATCCAAGTGGGAAGGAAGCAGCCAAGTTTCCAGTCTAAGGGACCTCAGCGGACATGCACTGGGCGGTTGCCTGGCCCAAGGCCCACTGCACCACGGGGCCCTCGTGGTCTGTGGGATCAGGGCCGGGAGAGGTGGGGGCAGGGACTCGGACCCTGCATCTGACCACTGCTGTCCCCAGGTGCCCACGCCGCCTGGCTGTGGTCAGCTCCTGAATCCAGGACACGGCCCTTCACGCTTGCCCTGCACGAGGACCACATGGGACCGGGAAGCTCACAAGGGTGAGGACAGTGTGTGGGTCTCCGGGGCGGTAACCGGGTCTCACAGACCAGGCGGCCTGCACAGCTGACGTTCAGCCTCTCTCAGCTCCGGACGCCAGAGTGTGCGGTCGCGGCGTGGGCAGGGCTCTTTGGGAGGTTGTGGGGAGAACCTGTCTTGGGCATCTCTCCAGCTTCCGGGGCTCCAGGCGTTCCAGCTTTCGGCAGCGCCCCTGCCTCCGTCTGTGCATAGCCGTCCTACCTCCATGTGCCCTGAGTCCCTCTTCTTATAAGGTCACCAGTCACACTGGATTAAGGTCCACCGTGATGGCCTCGTCTTAGCTTGATTACGTTGCAAAGACCCTGTTTCCAAATCAGGTCACGCTCACAGGTGCGGGGGTTCGAATTTGAACGTATTTTGGGGGACACGTGATTCAGTCTGTAGCAACAGGCCATGGAGGGGTGTTGTTTGGCTTTGTGTAGGGCCCCAGGGGACCCCTGAGGTTGGCTCACTGGGGCAGGGAGATCGTCCTGAGACGGGCTGCCCCGCGGCCCCGGGACGGCCTGGCTGTGCCGCTGGGAGGAGCATCCTGCAGGGCAAAGCCCGGGGCTGCGTCTCAGCCATTTGCACCTGAACTTGATAAATCGCGGCCTCACCCTTGCCCATTTCTCGTGGTTCTTTGTCCTTCTGAAACCAGGCTTTTGCCCTCACCTTTGCTGAGGAGGGTGCATTGCCCAACAGCCGTGAGCTTCTATCCTCACGGCAGATGCCAATGAGGAAGTTCCCTCGCCTGCGTGACGGCCGTCAGCGCAGTGAGATGAGCTGCTGGGATGCTCGGGCGGGCAGGGGCCTCGCGCCGTGTGGAGCTGCGGGTTCGAACGCTGTGGTGTCCAGGCAGGGGCTTCGTCGCAGCCCAGCTGTGGCAGCTCCGTGTCGAGCGAGAACCTTCCTCTAGCACGTGCCGAGTGAGGACAGGGACGAAGGGACCCCCAGCCCCTTTGCCCCGCCCTCCTGGGTGGAGCATGCGATTCCTCCGGGGGCTTGGTCGGGCTCCTCCCGCTCCCCGCATTGCCTGGCTGGATGGATTTTGCTGATCTGTTGCATTCCATGGTCGTGTTTGCCACAGATCCCTGCGACAATCTCCGTTTTGTTCTTCCCCTCCCCGCTCTTGTTGACCTGCCATCCTGGGGTGCATTTCTGCTCCCAGTGAGCGAATTACTGTTTATTAGAATTCATTTATTTAGTGTTTATTAGCTGCGATATTTCGGCCTGGGTTGAGCAGTGCACACAGCAGCTTCTGGAAACCTCCTTCGTCCTGGAATTTGCCCTTTGGAACGGAGACCGGAAGTGCCTGGCTGACGACTTCCGGGTTTGTGCCGTGCCCGGGCCGTGTGGGTTACGTGACCAGGGCTCGTGGGAGACTGTGTTGATGTCGTGTCCCTGAGACCTTCTGCGACGCTGTCCCTGTGGCGTTCTGGTGGTGCCCACGAGGGCTGGGCTCTCTGTGTTCACTGGAGAAGGTCCTGAAAGCCGTCGGTCCCTCCTTCGATCTCCCTTTTCCTCCTCCTCCTCCTTCCTTATCCCACTTTTCCTGCCTCGCTGCAGTTAAGAGTCTGAGGCGTCTCCCTTCCCTGGGAGGGACGCTGTTCCCGGCCCTGGGCTCCCTAGGGGAGGAGCTGCCCAGGTGGGTCGTCCCTCCCAGTGGGAAACGTGGACCTTGAGGAAGACGGCTCTGGGCAGAGCCGCGACCCTGCGCCAGGGTGGGCTGAGGGCCGGCTGCACCCTGGAGTGACTGGCTCTGGTCCCCTCCTGGAATGCTCGGGTGTCTTTGGGGGACCGTGGGGAGGGGCCCAGCCTCACCTCACCTCACCCTCCAGCAACCATACGTCAGCCAGGTGGGGGCCGCCAGCCCAGTGGAGCCGCGCTTGGAGAATTAACCGCAGGATCTTACCGCCTGGGCGGACAGCAGTGATCGTAGCCTGGGAGAGCAGGAGGGAGGCCAGGGATGGGAGGTGGACACCTGCGGCCATCCACCTGTGCCAGGTGTCCCCAGGCCCTGGTGCAGGGCTTCACCGTGATGCAAACAGGTGACACGCTATCCCTTTCATGTTCCTGCTGCTGTTGGAACAGCCCGTCACGTGCGGGGTCAGGGCAGGCGAAGAGGACGGTGGGGCCTGGTGTGGCCCCAAGGGCTGTTGGGTGCAGGTGGCGCGTGGCTTTCCCTCCCACCCCCGCCTGGCTACTGTGAGCACTTCCCATGGGCCTGGTCGGGGAGCCCGAGGGGAGGACGGCCAGGACGTGGCTCCAGGAGGCTCCTGAGCTTGCCCACGGTCCTGAGTCCCACAGAGCACAGCGCAGGACCGTGCCCTACGCCTCGTGCCCTTGATTGTCATTGAAGCCTGAATTATCGCCACGCACAGTGTGGCTCACACGGGCCAGGATCAGGAGAGGGTTTCTGCTTATTAGTGTCTGTGGCTCACATTCTCTCTAGCACACTGTTCAAAGATCTTTCAAAAACCACAAAGACGTCCGTCTCTCTTTCACGGGATCCCGCCTGCTCTGTGGGGGGCACAGGTGTATTTAAAACCCCGTGACTGTGTCCGGGAGTCCCGTGGGTTGTCCCTAGAGGCAAAGCTCTGGGCAGTTCTGCAGGGCCGTGCTGCTTGGGGCCTGCCAGGGGAAGGGCCTCGGGCAGGTCCCAAGAGTGGAGTGGAGATGCCTGGCTCAGAGGGCGCCAGCCAGCCCTTGGCACTGCTTGAGGTTGTGGCTGGGCGAGGGCTGCCCGCAGGGGGTGGCACCGGCCCCGCAGTCACCCCGAGAAGCATCAGCTCTGTGCAACAGGTGTGCGAGCCTCGGCTCCAGGTGGGCGGGAGTCAGGAGCCCACCTCTGGCTATGAGGCCAGTGGGCGAGGCTGACCTGGGCATTGGAAGCTCTGCAGGAACCTGGGCCTCTGTTTACCAATATGTGCCTCTTTGAGCCTCAGTTTCCCCATTTGTAAAAGAGTAAAAGGATTCCTGCCCCACGAGTGGGTCTCGGATCCGGGGCGGAGCAGGCAGCAGCCCGGGGCACAAGGCGGTGGGCAGGTGCAGGATTCTGGGGCACGGCCGGCAGGAGCAGGAGGCCCTGTGCTTCCGAGTGGGGGTGATTCCCTCTGCCGGGGGAGGCTGAGCCCAGGGCCAGCTCGTCCCCAGGCCACCCGTCCTGCCTCCTGCTTTATGACTCGTTTCTTTCTAGGAAGCAGCTCCTCAGGCGGGAACGGTTGAGTTACAGCGCACACTTGCACCGTACCGTGTCATCAGAAGCAAGTGTGCGGCATTCACGGCAGGCCAGTCACGCCTCACCGTCCATGCAAGCCTTGGGATTAGATCACACGTTGCCCTTCAGTAGGGTGTGCCAACCGGTCCCTGCAAGATGCCCACCCGCTGCCTTCCTGGGCCATCCTCGGGCTCAGGCAGCGCCGTCTTCTCTTCCCTGGGGCAGGTACCCATGCCGGTGTCATCTCCCCCAGCACCTTTCTCTGAGCCCTCCTGTCTGCTGCCTGCCCCAAGGAGCCCCCTGACTCAGCCGCCCCACCCCACGGGGCCTCCTCCCGTTCTCGGGGTCTGTAGACATGTCCTGACATCCTCCACACACGGCTGGCCCCTCGAGGGAGGTGGCCCAACAGTGGGAGACCCACAGCTGCCAGTGGTGACAGTGTGGGTGTGGGCACAAGGTCCCAGTGAGCTGGGGCCTGATCACCTCCATGCTGCCCTGGCAGAGGTTTTGGGGCGAGTGATGCAGCCATGGCAGGTTCCAGGTGGGCCCTGCTCCGGCCTCCCTAGTGGGCGCCTGCTGCCCTCTCTGGCTTGTTCTCAGGGCCGGCCGCTCCTGGCTCTGTGAGGCTGCCTGTCCCCCGACAGACGGTGCTCAGGAATGTTCCAGTGTCAGTGCTGGAATGTTCTGCCATGGTCCGGGCTCAGCTCTGGGGCGTGCTTGGTGGCTGTTGCCATAACTCACGCCCGTATTCTTTCTTGCTGCCCTGGAATCTGCTGGCCCCTTTGTTCCTCATCTGGAGACCTGGCTCCAGGCCCCTTAGTGTCTCAGCCTGAGCTGTGCCCAGAACTGGGCCGTCCCAACGCAGGACCCTGTGGCACTGTTGTCACCTCCTTGAGGCTGACGCCCTATCTCTGTTCATGTGTCCAGAGACCGCAGGGAGCTTCCGTCAAGCAGCCCCCTGGTGGTGCCCGGGCCGTCCGGCTCTCAGCCTCTCCGGGCCCCTCTGCCCTTGTGCTGTGCTTGTCCCTCTGACATCATTCCTGCCCCTTGCAGTTTCATCCTGCGAGCCCTGGCATGTCCACAGACTTGACATAGACTCCTGACCCTGTCACCCAGCCAGTCTGTTGACCCTCCTACATTTGGCTGGAAGGATTTCAGTGCCCACGAGGGCACATGTCGCAGTCCTGGGGCAGCAACGCGTCCAACCAGGCGCCGTGTGTTCAGGCGTGTCCCTGGTTGTGCCCTGTGGCTGTGTCCCAGCCCACGACGCCATGACGGCACTGCCACGGGGCCACACTGACGTCCTTCACGCCTGCCCTTCCTGACTCTGTAGTGGTAGGATGTGGCCCCTCCCAGCTCCCAGCAGGCCTTCGAGGATAAGGGGACCCGTCACAGAGCCGTGCCGAGTGTGCCCCTCGCAGTTAAGGAGCTCCGGTGTGGGGTCTCGAGAGTCGCCGTGGACGCGGGTCCGCTTCCCTCCGCTCGTGGCTTTCTGGTCCCCTGGGCTGCACGTCAGCACCTGTGGGACGCGTCCCAGGAGCCCGTGGTCCCATGGAAGCACCAGGCAGCTCATGGGCACTCGTGTGGGTGGGCGCCGTGGTTGCTTTTCTCACTCTGCCTTTGGGAAGTGGTCGTGGTCTCGTGGCTGCAGAACATGGTCTCAGGGCAGCTGGGCCAGGTAGATACAGTTGCCTCCGCGGCCGGGTTGTACCCCCCCAGCACGCTCCCCTGGGAGTCCGCACCGTCCCCCGGCCCCAGCTCCTCTTTGTGAGGACTTTCCTAGGTACAGAAACATCAAGGACGTGGCACACTAGACACCACCTGCCCCGCACAACTGTTGACATCGCGTGAGAATTTGACTGCTATTTAAGAGATGGCTAAATTTACTTCATTCATAGATGCGTTTATGCATAGACATATTTATACATGAATGGGTGCATTTATACATTCTTAGGCACACTTATACATTCATAGATACGTTTATAGACAGATGGGTTTATACGTGAGTGTGTACATTTGTGCATTCTCAGATACCTTCGTACACAGATACATTCATACGCTGTGTACGTTTGTACATTCTTAGGTACATTTATACATAGATACGTTTATACACAAGGGTACACATTTGTATACTCCTAGGTACATTCATACGTTCTTAGATATGTTTATACACAGATGTATCTATAGACGAATGTGTACATTTGTACGCTCTTAGGTACATTCATACAGAGATACATTTATGTGTGAGCGCATACATTTGTATGTTCTTAGGTACATTCATACACAGCTATGTTTATGCATGAGTGTATACATTTGTGCATTCTTAGGAACAATTACACGTTCACAGGTACATTTATACACTGATACATTACACACGAGTGTGTACATTTGTACATTAGGTACAATTATACAGAGATACATTTATGTGTAAGTGTATATACATTTGTATGTTCTTAGGTGCATTCATACACAGCTATGTTTATGCATGAGTGTATACATTTGTGCATTCTTAGGAACAATTACACATTCACAGGTACATTTATACACAGATACATTACACTCGAGTGTGTACATTTGTACATTCTTAGGTACATTCATACATAGACACGTTTATGCGTACGTGTGCATTTGTGCGTTATAGATACATTCATACATTCACAGATACATTTATACCAGCGAGACCCACTCCCCCTGGTTTCACGAGACTTCCTGGTTGCACGGTGGAAAATCCCACTGCTGCAGGCTCCTGGGCAGGAGAGAAGCCCCTCCTCGTGCCTCGCCTGTCTGGTGAAAGGAGACTGTGGCCCGAGGTCGGAGGCTGGACTCCCTCTGTGCCTTGTGTGTCCACAGAGACCAGGTGAGGGCAGGAAATGTGCTTAGGATGACCTTTACGAAGATCCCCCCGAGGTTCCAGATCACGCATCGCGCTATGGAAAACCTCATCCTTTGGCCATCGAACACCGCCAGGGCACCATGCCTGGGGTCGCCTGCGAGCTGCCTTTGAACCGTCTATGCTGCACACGCACTCATGAGAACAGATCGCGGGGGCACGGTGGGGGAACGGGGTGGGCGTGGACATCTGGGTTGGCTCCGGACTGGCTGAGTGCTGGGCCCTGGCAGTGGGACGGGCCTGGCCTCGAGTCCGGGGGGTGAAGGCACTGGCCACATGGGGGGAAGTCGGGCCTACAGAACCCAGCCTTGCCTCTGGAGAACTCACCGTTTTACTTTCAATTTCAACCCTTTAGTTTATTAAAACAACCACAACAGGATTCTAGAAAGGTTAGGACCAGAGTAAAACCATACATACCTTCCCAGGTATCTCCTTCAGGAACTGCAGTCGGGTCTCTCCGGAGCCAGGGCGTGTGGGCTGGGGTGGACAGGTGTGCGTCTCCCCAGGTGACAGACCTGCAGCGGGAGGATGGGAGCAGCAATCAGAGTTCTTAATGGGCACGGATTTGCAGACCGTACCTTGGTGCCGGCAGAGCCAATGACGATCGGCTGTGGCAGCTCAGGCCCATCCAAGGGCCTGTCCGCAGGTACAGAGGGAAGATGGTAGGAGAACAGAGCCAGTCCCATTTTAGGTCCTGGGCAGCGGATGGGGGCGGGAGCGTGGGTAGCCGGCGCCGACCAGGTGTGCTGTCCGGTTTTCTGTCCGCGGCCCTTCCCACACCTCCGGGGCCAGCACACCTTCCCGGAGCCCCTGCCTGGCTTTGAAGGGAGTCATTTCCCTTCATGGTCTCACCCTGTGTGGTCGTAAACAATCCTCTTATATTTACAAGGTGATTTTCCTTCGGTTTATGAGAACGTTCCCCACGGCCCCTCCTGGGCCCCTTTCCATGTGACGGGCACCCTCTGAGCCGCTCCTGGGCTCACAGCCCTGCCCCTGCCCCGCCCCACTGCCCGGGACGCATCCCACGATGAGAAACGCAGGTGCGGCTTCCACCTCGGTTGGCATGAGGCCACGTGATTATGGGGGGCATGAGCTTCTGTCCCTCAGAGGACCCCCTGCTGCACTAGGGGGTCTGTGCACGGGCTGTGCACGGGCTCCGGGACCCCGCTGCGGGCTGGCCTGAGGACTTCTGCGCTCCCCGGCTCTGCCCGTCCATGCTCCTATGTGTTCATGAATGCCCAGGTTGTCTCCACACTGCTGAGGCTCTGAAGGGTGGTGCTGGGGCATCAGGATGTCACCAGGCGTGTCTCCACTGGTCCCACGGGTGCAGAGGGAGGCCTTTCCTCTGGACAGCGTTGGCACAGCATGTTGATTCTCTGAGATTCTAAAGGCAGGTCCAAGGCTGTGACGGCTCCTGGCCTGGGGTCCCTGTGGACAGAGCTGCCGGCCACAGCACTACTCAGGAGGAGGCTGGGCTCTGGGCAGGGAGTGAGTGTCCCATCCCTGGGGGCTGCCAGGCACAGCTAGGGGAGAAAGCGTCAGGCTCCAAATGGGAAGGTGGGACACAGTCACTATAATTTGTGCCAACACTGCCCTCCCCAGAATTTCTAAAATTGTGGCATATTCTGGTTCCATCCTGATTAACCAGAAAGTTCTGGTGGTCAGCATTGTCCAAAGCGTCCCTGATCGTTCTGCTGGGCTGAGGCACGTCCCAGGGCCATTTCCAATCCATGGCTCCCTGACCTCTCACCCTGGGAATGTGCTTACAGCCTGGCCACTAGGGACAGGTCCCCAACGTCCATCTTCCCTGCACACACGTCACAGGACGCGGCAGTGGGGGTGGATGCTGTCCGTGCGTTGAAATCAGGAAAGGAGTGGCATTGCCTGGGCCTGGGGGGCTGCACCGTGTCCTGCCAGAGTGACCCCTCCGCGGTCCGGGCCTCCTTCCTGCCAGTCCCGCCCTTGGTCCAGGGCCTGCAGAAAGCCGGGCGAGGGGTGTGGGCAGCGAGACCCAGAAACAGGGAATCGCCCAACCCTGAAGGACTCATGGCTCTGGGCCCAACAGACACCTGGCCCCGTGTGAGTTAACTGGGGCTTGCGGGGGTCCAGGGGGCCCTGCTGGGACGTCGTTTGAGCGGGACCCTCCCTGGGTGTCTGGTCTCTTCTGTGGATGCCTGGATCTTGTCTCGTCCACGGTAAGTTGATTGTTTGGATGAAAGACGAAAGGAATGTTACGTTGGGAGCATCAATTCCGGTGGCCACTCGGGGTGATGCTTTGTGTAGACCCAGCCTGTGGTTGGCTGAATAACGCAGCCCCTCCAAAAAGAGGTGCATCGGTCCTAGTCCCTGGAGCCGGTGGATATGTCATCTTACCTGGTGAAAGGGACTTCACAAGTGAGACTGTGTTAAGGATCTTGAGACAGAGCAGGGACACTGGGTTAGGTGGGTCACCTCTCCACCCCCTCCAGCATTGTCGCTGTTCAGGAGGATGCCCCAGAGCCCGGGCGTGGAGCCTCGCCCCGCCCCGCCCTGGACGCATACTGCAAGGGTGGGCTGAGCAGGTCCTCTCCTGCTGCCACCCGGGACCCTGTTCTGAGCGCTTTGTGAGTGGTGACTTCGGTCATTCATCATGAGCTCTGCAACGTAGGTGCCGTTTTTGTGCCGGTTTTTAAGATAGGGAAACTGAGGCAACCGTTAATTAGCAGAGCCGGGATTTGAGCCCAGGGAGTCTGGTTCCACGGTCCCTGAGTCTAACGGCCAAGTGTGTGGAAACATCAGCATCATGGGGAGCACTGGTCAGTCAGCATCCCTTGGGAATTGGGAGCGCCACCCAGGGAGGAGACAGGTGGGTGGGACAGGGGCTCTGGCCGTCTCTGCGTGGGCCCCTCCCACGCCACTCAGCTGTTCCGCCTCCCCAGGACGGATCGCGCCTTGGCGGGCCAGGCCTCTGGGCACCGCCACTTGCCGCCTCAGCCTTCTTGTTTACCTTCGCGGGAAAGACTGGATTAGGAAAGGCCATCCCTGCAGTTTTGAAACAAGAGGCCTCGTAAATACTTTATTGGAACAAGCTCAGGATTTACTGATACCCTGGGCGGCTTTGCCTGGCGCCGGGTAATGGATTGGCACAGCCTGACACTCGCCGTCCTCCACCGCAGCGCCACCGGGGAGTCCGCACGGAGCCCGTCCTTGCAGCTCTGCTGGGCAGTGTGGCCTCTCGTGGGTCCTGTGGCCACCAGGCAGCAAGCAGATGGCGTTGCGGCCCGTCTCGCATCGCGGGCGGCTGTGGAGGGGGTGCCTGTGGGTCCTGCTGTGCTTCCAAAGCTCCTTGACACCTTCCCGGTCTCCCCCGGCCTCTGACCCCCGGGTCCCTCCTGGGCCACCTCCCCTGCACAGACACCCACCCAGGCCCCGTGAGGGTGGCAAGGCCCTGGCTTGCGGGAGACCTCAGAAGACCCAGGCCAGGGTGGACGTTGGGGGTGGAGTTCCTGGAAGCGAGGACTGCCCAAGCCTGCCGTTGCCGGCGGGGAGATTAGTGGAACAGACGAACACCTCGCCGCCTGGCTGTCCAAGACCACGGTGTCTCCAGCCTCAGCATCCTGAGCTTCAGAGTACGGCAGCCACAATCACTGGCACTAGAGCTTTTTCCCGTTCTAAGTGTAGCCACGCATGCTGTCTCCTTGCCCACGGACCGTGGCCAGCCGCACCGAGCCTGGCCTTCCAGCCTCCATCAGCAAGGGGGGGTTCTGTGCGTGCAGAGAGGAGCCCGGATCCCACACGCCTGACCCTGGGCGGGAGGACTGCGGGGAGCCCAGCAGACGCGTGCTTTTTGCTCCGCAGGGGCCGGGAATCGCGAGGGAGGGGCCGGCCCCAGCGCCTACCCTGAGTGTCGTATCAGGATGGGCCTCTGTCCTTGCTGCGCAGCGGGGGCCTCGCCGTCTGCTGGCAGAGCCCTTCGCCCCGCCGCCTCTAGGCCACTCTGCGGTCGCAGCCTGGAGGCTGGAGGACAGAGCAGGCGTGGGAAGTGCCGTCCCTGTTGCTGTGACCCACCTGCCCAGGCGCCCGTTGGCAGTGGCGTCAGGTCCGCTGAGCTTCCTGCTGTCCCCAGCGTTTGCACACCACCGGGGCCTGGGGGCATGGGGCCGGGCGGCCACCACCTGTTTCCTGTGGACAGAGGTTTGCACGTGTCTTACTGAAATGCCAGTAGTCAGATCCAATGGGGAAGGAGAAAAGAAAAGAAAGGGTGAGCCTGGGTCCACGGTGACAGAGCAGGGGACTGGAGGGGAGGATGAGCCCCCTCTTCCCGGCCCCAGTTCACGCCTGTCCTCACCCTCGCTTGGACTTTTCCCCTTCTTGCCCAAATTCCTGTTCCAAGCATCAGAGTCTTCGTTTTGTCTTGCAATAAGATAGCCCAGTCTTCCCCAGGGGCTGGGCTGGGCACTTACCTGTGTTACAGGGAAACCTTTGCACCTGACCCTTATGAAAAACAGGCTGTTGCAACGGGGGAGAGAGGTTGACCTCAACTCCAGTATGGCAGGGTCTGGGGGGTTGCAGGATGCAGGAGTGGGTGAGAAATGACTAAGAGGAGCTTGTCTCGGGAGCAGGTGCAGGAAGGGAGCTGGATTGGATACGGGGGAGGGTGGTTCTCCAGAAACTGGCTTAGCGGGATTCTCAGCAGGCAAAGGACGAGTCCTGGCCAATTGGAGGCCCAAAGGAGCCTGACCGAAGTATGATCAAGCAGGGCAGCCTTACCACCTGCCATGGAATGAGGCTGTGGATAATTGGAGAATGGTGCAGCCCAGGAGGCTTCCTGGAGGAGATGGTGTAAGTGCAGGACAGGCCTTGCTGCAGGGTCAGCCGTGGAGATGTGCTGTGGGGATGCCTGCAATTAGCAGATAGGTCCCTGCCCTGCTGTGGCCCGGTGGCTGTAAGCAGGGTTTGGGGCAACGTGTCTTAAGCTGATGGTGGGGAAAGATTCTGAATTGGGGTGTTGGCTGCCTCACCTGAGTCCCGTCCACAGCAGAGAACAGAGCACCTGTGATCTCTTGGGTATGTGCACAGGGCCCCCCTTCTCACCTG
The DNA here is from genome assembly GCA_963574885.1 of Lepilemur ruficaudatus. NCBI lineage: Eukaryota > Metazoa > Chordata > Mammalia > Primates > Lepilemuridae > Lepilemur > Lepilemur ruficaudatus. The sequence goes on from CAUYRT010026775.1 coordinate 18,712, forward strand.
GGGCTGCCCGTGACAGCTGGTCACCCCCCGGGCACGTGGACAGGATGCCCACACCCTCTGCGTGGAGACTCACTCTGCTCCTTTCTTCCACCGTGTGGCTTTCCCTAGTGGCAGGTCTTAGCTCCAGAACACGCCCTCCATGCCGCCGTGATTACCCCAGAGAAGGCAGCCGCAGCCTGGTGGAAGCGTGTTCCGGAAGCTGCTCGGGTGGCTGAGGTGGGCTCTGGCTGCAGCTGTTGGCTTTGACCTTGGAAGAAGCCCTGACGCTGGTGGAGGTCGGGAGTGAGCACGTTTCCGGCTGTTCCTCCGCAGCCTGTCGCGTGGACCGTGAGCGCCCAGCAGTTCCCTGCGGGGTGTGGCCGCGAGTACTTATGTGACAGGTGTCAGTGTCGACTTTGGAGCAGACGGTGCCTCCGCCGGGTCCCCGGGTGGGCAGGTGAGGGGAAGGAGGCTGTGGATTGCTGAGTGCGGAGCTGGTGTGAAATTCTCGGGGCTCAGCATATTTCCTGGAAAGCTGGCGGACAGGTGTGCGGGGCCGGGGGGCAGCTGTGGGCCCGGCACACCCCATTTACCCGCATCAGATGCTGGCGGGGACCCCGCGTTAGAAAGGTCTGTTACCCTGCGTGTTTTCTGTAGATGCTATAATAGACCTTGGCTTCTGCTTTTGGAAAAGTTTCAGATTTATGGAAAATTTGAAGACAGTTCAGAAAGTCCCCGTATATTAATACCTGGCAACCACTTTGCAACATGATAGTTAATGATGAAACATTTTAACACGAGCGCAGAGCGTTTTTTACAGTGAAAGAACCAACGTCAGTGCGTCGTGAGCTAAAGTTTGTGTGCTGTGCAGGATTCCGAGTTCCTACCTAGGGGCCTTTCTCTGTTCGGGATCCCACCCAGGCCGACACACAGCGCAGAGCTGTCACATCTCCTGGGGCTCCTCTGGGCTGCGACAGTTTCTCGGACGTCCCTTGTTTTGACCTCGACAGCGCTGGGGGGGACGGGTCGGGGATTCATACCGCGTCCCTCTACTGGAATCGGCCCGACGTTCTCCCCGTGAGGCTGTGGGGGGAAGAGTGCGGGGGTGGAGTGCCCTTGTCAGCGCGTCCCCTCCCAGGCACAGACTGTCACCGTGACCTGCCTGAGGTGCCTTGTCGGGTTTCCCCGTCGTGGCGTCACTCTGCACTCGCTGGGACGATGTCACTGCGCACGGCCCACGCCTGCGGGGCGGGGAGTCGCGCTGCGCCTTCTTCCGGGTGGAGCGTCTCCGTACGAGATGTGAAACTCAGAGATTTGTGTCCTGTCCCCGTGTGTGTCGTTGCATCTACCGTTTACTTACATCATTGTGGACTCGGGGAATCTCGCGTGCTCCGGGCTGTGACCCAACAGGGCCGTATCTGTCCGTCGCTCAGAAGCGTCAGCGCTCCCCCGTGGGTGCTCTTCCGGTGGCTCCTGGGATCCTCCGGCTTCCCGTCCTTGGTGTGTGTGTTTGCTGAGCGCTTCCGGACTATCTGGCACACGGAACACTCTGGCACGGCTCATGCGTGTCCTGCCCTGGTCCTGCAAACAGCCCCTTGTCCAAGGACCCCGGTTCCTTGTGTTGCAGAGCGGCCTTGGGGACCGAGGCTCCGGTGCTTAGAGCCCTGTTGCCGGAGAGCATCATGGCCTCTGAGCCCCCCCCAGCTGACAGAGCAAGGTGCACACGTGTGTGCTGCCCCGTGTCTGTGCACAGAAACGTATGTACAGGCAGACAGCCACGTGTAGCCATCTGTGTCCATATTAAGCTACATACTGATGTCTCCAACCCTCACCATCGCCGTGGGGATCACTCCGGCCCCCTCCCCGTGCTCAGCTGTAGCGTCCCGCAGAGACCCTGCGCCCACCGCCTGTTGTCCACTCTCGTAACTCCTCAGTTCCGGCGTCGTGGACAGCAGTGTGAGCGTGTTTGCCCTGGGTCCCGCGGGAAGCAGTTGTGTCCACCCGAGTGTGGTTCTTGGGGACCGATCCTCCTGGGTTTAGTCTGCAGACCCCGCCATTCCCAGGGCCACTCGGGTTGGAGCCTCCTCTGCCCAGCCCCCGCGGTGAGGCTGTGCCTCGTGTTTATGACACGGTCAGATGCTCTCGACACCCCCGGTCTCCTGCCTGGGAGCCCCGCAGCTGCTGAGTGGTGTTGTGACCCTGCGTGTGTTAAGGCTCGCCGCCGCTGCTGTGTAGCAACCCGGCTCTTGACACACGCGGGGTGCCACGTAGTGGCCACGGCAGTGCCACACGGGGTCAATTTCCTGCCCTACAAAGTACCCTGGGTCCACCGAGCCAGCCCTGCCTCTTTCGCCCTGAATCCTACCAGCGCCGACACTTTCCTCGCTGCGCGGTTTTGTGTTTTCCAGAAAGCAGCGTGTCTCCTTTTCAGACTGGCTTCTGTCACTTCGCGGTGAGCATTTAAGGTTCCTGCCTGTCCTTTGTGGCTTGTCAGCCCCTCTGCTTCGTCACGGGACAGCGCTGTCCCCCGGTCTGTTCAGCCATCAGCTGCTGAAGGATGTCTTGGTGGCGTCCAGTTTTGGGGATTATGAGTAAAGCAGCCGTGAACATTCACGTGCGGGTCTGTGGTGCGTGTGTGTGTGTGTGTGTGTCTGTCTGTCTGTGTGGACAGAGGTTCTCGGTTCAGTTGGCCAAACTCCCAGGTGTGTGACTTCTGGCTCACGTGCGGAGACGTGTCCGGCTTTGCAGGAAACCGTGAGCGGTCCCCGGAGCGGCCGTGGCCGTGCGCCCCGCCGCACTGAACGGGAGTCCCGTGCTCCACGCTCTCGTCAGCGTTTGGTGTGTTTGGGTTTCTGGGATTTCGCCGTCTGATGGGCGTGTGGCGGCGACCGTCTTGTTGCTTTAACTGGGGGTTTCCCAGCGGCGAGTGGTGCTGGCATTTCCGTGTGCTCCTTAGCCACCTTCTCGGGGAGGTGTCTGTCCAGGTCCCTCGCCCACGCCCTGCGGTGCGGAGCATTTCCTCGCCGTTGGGTTTGGGGTGTTCTGTGTGTCTGAGACCCCGTTTCCGTCAGACACGCGCTTTGCAGATAGCACCTCCCGGTCTGCGACTTTTCCTTTCTCTTAACACTGAGTTCGCACAGCAGATGTTTTCAATGTTAGTGAAATCTCAACCGTTTCTCTTTCATAGACTGTGTGCATTTGGAGCTTGTCTGACAACTTGCACCCAATCCAGGGTTACACAGGTTTTTCTCCTGTGTTTCCTTCTAGAAGTTTTATATCATTATTACCATTATTTTGTATTTAGCTCTCTGGGGCGTTTTGAATTAGTGCTTGTGAAAGTGTACGGTTGGTGTTTAGATTTTTTTTTCCTTTTTCCCCTGGGGCCCCAGTACTGCAGGGTGGCCGCTGGGCTGCTTTGCTGGGATGGTCCTGCCACGGCAGGGTGACCCCACGGCTGGGAGGTGAATAGCGTCAGTTCCACCCATGTGTGTCTAAACAGCGTTAACTGGAGAGTGGGAATGGGCGCCTTGTCTGAATGACTGGCCTTGCCTGAAGCCGCCTCCCGGGTTTGGGTCCCCACAGGACAGGAGTGTTGGCCACGGGACTCAGCCGGTACGTGCCAAGCAGCGGCAGGTCTTGGGGGGAGGCAGCTTTGTCAGTGGAGCCCCCACCGCGGCAGGCCCCACCATGCCACCCCAGGACCCCTTTGCCACAGGAGCATGGCCCCCCCTGCCGGGGGTCCCGCGCCCTGTGCGGTCAGCCCCAGAGACCACTCCTGCTGAGAGCCACGCCGCAATCACGCCTGCCTCGGCGCAGGGGCTGTGCCTGGCGCGTCTCCCAGCCTGGGTGCCAGGTCCGTGGGAGGGCGAAGAGGGGACCTTGCTCTTTCTGCAACCTCAGGGGCTTCCGCCGCCACCTGCCCGGGAGAGGGAGGCCTGGGACGGTCCCCCAGTGCACCCGCCAAGCTGGAGCGGCTCCGAGGAGCAGAGCGGCGGCATCTGGGTCCTCTCTGGAGCCGAGACGGTGCCGACTGTCCCTAGTGAGCATTTCGGCGTCCTCAGTGGGGTGTTTCCTTCGAAGACAAATAGCCACTGCCGGAAACAGCTCTGGCACGGCCAGCATTTCTAGGAAACATCAGACACGTTTGTGTTGCTGCCAAGTGTTACGTGTGCTGCGCACCCCGCGAGGTCGAAAACGCTGAATTAATTAGGAGGCGGAAGCACACGGCTCTGGGTGCCCGGCAGGGCAGTGGAGGTGCAGGGTGAGGTGAGCAGCGTCCTCCTGGGACCCAGGCAGAGACAGGGCGCCCCCCCACCCTGAGATCGAGGTGAAGGGAAGAGTGAGATAACGCGTGGACGGGGTGTGGGAGCTCCGGCTGGCTCAGCCCACAGGCGTCCCCAGGAGGAGGCACCAGCTGGACCAGCCCTCGGGCCCCAGGGAGCTCCCCTAATGGAGGTTCAAAGCACACAGCGCTCGCTAGGGCTGGGCCCACGGATGGCTGTCTTAGGCTCAGCCTCTCTAGGGTCCCTCAGCACCCAGCTCTGGGCAGATCCTGCCCTGCTTGTCCGGCTCAAACCGGACAAGGAGAGAGAGCTCGGACAACCCAGGGCCTCCTTGCCCAGGTGTTGGCACCCTGGGGCCTCGAGAGGAGGGGCACACGCAGCACAGTTGAGGTTGGGCCTGTCCCACCTGCCCGGGGCCCTGCCAGGCTCTGCCCCCAGGCAGCCCTCCTGTCTCCGCTCTGTCCCCCGTCCCCCGTCCCCAGCCCTCGCTGCTGCCGATGGGCTGAGCACACTCTGTTCCTGTATCGCTAGTACCTAGAAACGGTTTGAAAGACAAGCGAGTCCAGCCAAGACCAACACGGGCACGTGCTGTTACAAGCTGTGAGTCACAGGTGTGGTTACAACACCAGGGTCTCAACCGACTGTGCCCGGCAGAGGACATTTGGCAGTGTGTGCAGACACGGTGGCTTCCAAGCTTAGGGCTGGGGGCTGCGGGCTCCTCGTGGGTAGAAGCCTGGGATGCTGCTAACCACCTACCGTGCGTGGGGCAGCCCCCGACACAGCAGGATCTGGCCCCAGGTATCCACGGTGTCCACGGTGCCACCTGGGCCACAGCCACCTGCAAGGGAGAGGGCAGGCAGACCCTCTGGCCACACAAACCTCAGAGCCAGCTTCCATCGTCCACTCGGGGCACTTTTCAGTGGCAAAGGGGGTGCAGACTGCAGTGACATTGGGTCTCAGGAGTGTGATGGCCTGGACCGGCCTCCGTCACCGTGGGGCTCCACAGAGCAATCACCTGCCGCAGCCCTGGCTCTGCGGCTTCTCCCTGCTTCACCTCCCTGCCCTGGCCTGCGGGTCCCCTGGGGCTTTGTAGACAGAGCCCCAAGGTCGGCGTGTCAAAGGTCCTGCTGAAGGTGCCAGGTCAGGTCTAGGAAGGGACATCGGCGCTGAAGGCCATTCCTCTCTCGTCCAGGCAGGACATACCCGCGGGAGCCCTGGGGATGGGCTTGAGACGGGGAGAGGTGGCCATAGCTCTGCAGGGGGCGGGATGGGGACGGCTGGGGGTGCACAGCAGTGCCGCGACCGCGAGGAGAGGCCTCTGGCTTCTGCTCTGCACTTGGAGTGAACTGTGGGGTTACCCGAGCATCACACCTGCTTCCTAATAGGGAACACCTGCCTGTGTTTGCATAAGAAATCCACAGCCAGGCAGGGTGTGGTGGCTCACGCCTGTAATCCTAGCACTATGGGAGGCCGAGACGGAAGGATCGTTTGAGGTCAGGAGTTCAAAACCAGCCTGAGCAAAGGCGAGACCCCGTCTCTACGAAAAAATAGAAATTAGTCTGACAACTAAAAATATATAGAAAAAATTAGCCGGGCATGGTGGCGCATGCCTGTAGTCCCAGCTACTCGAGAGGCTGAGGCAGGAGGATCACTTGAGCCCAGGAGTTTGAGGTTGCTGTGAGTTAGGCTGACGCCATGGCACACTAGCCTG
>CAUYRT010026776.1:0-15350 GCA_963574885.1 Lepilemur ruficaudatus
ACCAGGCCACCTGGCCCCGTCTTCCCTACCTCCCTCCACATGCCCCTTCTCCAGAAAGCCCTCCCTGATAACACCGACCCACACCACCTCTCCTTCCTAAGCCCCACACCAGGTGCCACCTTCACCATGCACGGGGACACCTGGCTTAGAATTATTTTGTTATAATTACACACCCTCCTATTGTTCCCTAATTGTTTCACATCTTCCTCTGTTGAATCTCTTTAAAGCTTAAGGCTACACAGCAGCGAGATTACCTACCCATGCACAGAACTGTTATGTCGTGCACAGAACTTAAGCCCATAAGAAGGGCTCAACAACTAACTCTCAGAAAGTTAACAGATCAAGAATTGACTGTACGCACACGTGAAGGTCCATCTAGACAAGCCAGATCTAGAGAAGGATAGTTAGTTTATTATTCAGGAAAAAGCATTTGTTTATGTGAGTGCCCACTGCCATATTCAAATAACTGAGCTACTTTGAGGGAGACAGGAATACAAAATGAAAAAAAGTTACAGCCTCTGTTCTCTAAGACTCATAGTCTACTGGGGGAGCCGAACCGTAAATGCATGGTTGTAGCACAACGTGATAAATGCAGTAATTCAAATAACTGCACCATTCCACAGTGGAAGCAGACGTCGGGGCTACTGTGATGTCTGAGAGAATTAGAGAAGACTTCGCAGACTGTATGATTTGGGTATTTAAGGATGTGTAGAAGTTTGCCAGTGCTAACTAAAAGACTGCTTTCTCCATGGTATGGGTGCCACCCTCTCCACCCAGCCATTTCAACGATGACCAAGAGCTGGGAGAAGCATGGAGCAAGGCTCCCCTTGTCTCAGTAGAATACCCTTGTGAGACTGGTGCCCTGGGAGTCACATGTGCCCCGCCATTTAGTTTCAGTGTAACATCTTCCAAAGCAATTAAAAATACTTTATGCAGAGATTGACATTGAATTCCCTTTTCTGCACCCGATTAAAAAAAAAAATAACAGCCTTATTAGATCTAAAATAAGCCCTGATTAGAAACAGCCTGTTTAACAATCAATAAACTTGTCTTAATCCCTCCAGTGGAAAAAGAGAGAGGCTCCTCCATCTTCCCTAAAAAGCCAGTATTTATACAAAACGTCACGCAGAGGTGCCCCCTGTGTCCCTGCAGCTGCCTGCACCCTCTCAGTCCCGCTCGACTTATTTGGCTATAACTAATCTCAGCTCCAGGCTTGCTTACATTTTTGGGTTACCCTTTCGCCTGGAATGCGTTGCAGTGTTCTCGTTAGAGCTGCCTTCCCAGCCCCGGCCCTGGTTGGCCTGTTGTTGCCGTTACTTTCTGTTCTGCCATAAGTAATCTTGACTGCTCCCAGCGTGCACCGGGCCCTGGCGTGTTCCTCATCACTCTGACACTTCCTGCCCCCGCACAGGCCAACCCGGGGGACTCCGGGGCTCCTCCTTCCCTCCCTTGTCCTCACAGCCAGGCAGCCCTTCCTGGGTATTTCCAGTAGGATTTTTTGGATTAATTTTTTCCATCATAAAATATACATTCTGCTTTTTGCAGAAAACTATAGAGAAAAATATTTGGCAAACTCCCTTTAGCTACCACCCAGAGTCAAATGCTGTGAGTTTTCTTTTGATTCTGGCATAATCCTATTTAAAAATATATTTCATTATAGGTTTCATTACAAAAGTATCAATATCTTTTGATATGATGTGAAAAGAATGGCACTTAACTTCTGCGGACTTTTCCCCCAAAACTCATAACCCCAGTCTAACTACGAGAGAACAGCGGAACCCAAATTGAGGGACATTCTACAAAATACCCGGCCAGTGCTCCTCGAAAATGTCAAGGTCATCAAAAACAAGGAAAGTCTGCAAAGTGTCACAGTCGAGAGGAGCCTCTGGAGACGTGGAGGCTAAACGTTATGCAGTGTCCTCGATCAAGTTCTGGAACATAAAAAGGACATTAGGTAAAACCTTTAAAAATCCCATTAAAGCGTGGACATTCGTAAGTAATAATGTATCAGTGTTCATTCATTAGTTGTGGCAATAGAACATGGTAACTCTAGGAAAAACGAGGTACCAGGTATATGGACATCCTATTATCTCTGCAACTTTAAATCTAAAACTATTCTCAAACAAAAAGTTTATTTTTTAAATGTGCTACCTTTTCATTGGTGGGGGAAAGAAATTCAAGCAATACCGAAGCTTGTAAAATAAAAGGCAATAGCTCTCTGCTTCCATCTCCCCACCTCGAAGTTGGCACCAGCCTGATTTTCTGAGAGTGTTTCCTCTTTGTTGCACAGTCGAGCTCACGTTGTTAATACAAATCTAAATCCTGGCCTTTTTTTGTTTAATATGACAGCATAAGCATTTCCCCATGTCCTTAAGAGCCCTTCTTAAAGACAATTTTACAGATAGGGTAATAGTCGTTATACAGTTCTCTTGCCTAAATTAGGCTGTGATCCAGCCCTTATGTTTTCGTGAGGTTTGCTTTCGTTACTCGTGTCTTAGAACTGTTTTCTCCTGGAAGAAGGTGTTCTTTGCAACAGTGAAGTCAGCAAAATCTTCATCCATGCTCTCCTGGGGCCTCCACAAAATTTTAGTGAAATGTGTTTAGGCAGAGTTCAAGTTCAAAGCCTTTCTTTTCTTGACTTTCTTCTCTTGTCTTTATTTCTCACTGTAAAAGGGTTTATCATCCGGTAGGGATAACACTAGAATGTGGAATGTCTGAACATCGATGGACTGGATGGAACAGTGTACCCTTACCCCAAAGTCACATCCAGCCAGGACTGCAGAATGTGACCTTATTTCAAAACAGGGTCTTAGCAGGTGTAGTTCAGTAAAATCAGGTCACACTGGATTAGGGTGGGCCCTGAATCCAGTGACTCGTGTCCTTATAAGAAGGCTGAGTGACGACACAGGGACACACAGGGGGGGAACACCGTGCAAACACAGAGACAGAGGTTGGAGTGACCTGTCTGCAAGCCAAGGGACGCCAAGGATTATCTGCCACCACCAGAAGCCAGGACAGCAGCACAGAACACACTGTCCCTCAGAAACCCTAAGAAGGAACCAACCCCGCCAACACCTTGACTTTCAACTTTCAACTCCAGAATGGTGGGAGGATAAATTTCTGTTGTTTTAAGCCACTCAGTTTGTGACCTTCTATTATGGCAGCCCTTGCAAACTGATACGATGGGCTGTGGCCAGAGAGGGACGTGGGCCTGGGCAGAGCTCTGACACTTCCGTGGGGAAGGGCAGTGGCCCCCACTGCCTGGGTCAGAAGACACCTGAGGGGACTCCCAGAGCCACATGCGCAGTGGCAAGCAAAAGGCCACAGTATGGGTATTTGGTGTCTTGTGCCTTCTAGATTCTTCCCACCTGGTGGTTATTTCTTCCTGGTCAGACAGAAAACGACCCCAAAAATCACTTTTCCCCCACTTTTAACCATGTCCATATTCTTTCTAGAATATTTATGTTGTTGTTTACCAGAATATGCTTTTCACACACAAAGCCTCCAGGTGGATGATATGTTAACTTCAGAGCTTTGGCTATGACAAAATAAATTACTTCAGCAGTTCATTTAGTCCTAAATTATTTATAGGAGACTTGCCCTGGGAATAAACACACACAGAGAGAGACACACACACACATACACACACGAGCGCACACAAGCTTAACAGTGATTGCTGTATGTATTTTCTAATTAAGGGAAATGCTACAATGAGCAAGTGTTACTTTTACAATAAAAACATTTTTATAGTTTCCTTCATAGGAAGGTGCTGTGTCTGCCACACAGCCTGGCTGTGGGTGGAGAGATTCCCCTCAGGGGAGAGGCTCAGGTTGGCGGGAAAAATGGAAGTGGGATGTTGGCCATGATTTTCCAACGTGCGAGACATCTCAGGTCCAAGGAGGAATTGTTTCCAAGCTGCTGTGAGGTGCTGTGAGGTGCTCATGGTGTGGCAAAGGGCAAGGTCCCTCTTGTTGGGGGGAGGTGGGCTGGGGCTGGGGGCTGCCAGAGAACAGAGTCTTGAAGGAGTTTAGTAACTCCTTAGGGGTCAGAATGGCAACTGAAAACGCTTCTCAGTCTTCCCTTGGGCTGCTGTGAATGAAAACTGGAAGGGAGGGTGAGGTTTGAGGGCAGAAGGGAAAGCTTCCATGGTTCACTACAAACAGGTGAGTCACACCTGCCGGGAGGCTCCTTTAGTGTCCTCCGGAAGTGCCAAAGTCACCCTCTATGTGGGTTATCTATTGCTGTGTCACCTCAAAATTTAGTGGTTCAACACAATGATACACATTTGTTATCTCAGAGCTTCTATGGGTATGGAATTGGGGAGTGAATTAGCAGGAGAATTCCACTTTGGCCTCTCTCATGAGATTTTGGTCACAACATCAGCTGAGGCTGCAGTCATGTGAAGTATTGACAGGGACCGGAGGAGACATCTGCAAGGTGGTTCACTCACACGGCTGGCAAACATGGTGGCTGTTGGCTGGAGGTCTCAGTTCCTGGCTAGGTAGACACTTCCATAGGGTTGGCTTCCCCCAGGGCAGTTATCCAAAAGAGAGCAAGGCGGACACTACAATGCCTTTTATTACCTCAGAAATCACACATACACGTATGTTATAGAAAGTGTCATTTCCACAGTATCCCACTGGTCACACAGGTGGGGACTGTTCAGTGGGGAAGAGAGTCTCTCTCACACACACACACACACACACACACACACACACACAGACAAGATCAGGAGGTAGGGGTTGCTGGGCGCCATCTTGGTGGCGGCTGCCATACTCTCCACAGGGCTAACCCATGGGGAGCCTTCATCATTGGATCCATGGCTGGGTCCAAACACACAGAAACCAACTCTGGGGTGGGGAACTTCCGAAAGCTGAGCACCAGTGTATTCTTTCTGAATCCTCAGAGTGAAGCATTCAAAATATGCCCTGGCAGAAGTTCCAAGGATTACCCCAAAGAGGTGAGAAATCCAAGACAAACCACCACACTCTACTCTAACTCAACATTTCCCCGCAACTTTTTTTTGATCCATTTTCTCCCTTTTTATATAAATTTTACATACTATAAAATGCACCAATCTTAGGTGTACATCTGCCCAGTTACCTACATTACTCAAATCCCTTCAGAAATATAGAAAGTTCCCTCATATCCCTTTCCAAGTTCTCAGCACCCACCACACACACTCACACACCGAGGCAACCACCGTTCTGAGAGCTTTCCACCATAGACCTGGAAAGACATGCTCTAGAATTTCAAATAAATGGATCATACAATATTTATTCTTTTGTCTGTTTCCTTTTTTGAGCAGCATGTTGATTCATCCATGCTGTCATGCACCAGTGATTTGTTTCCCCTAACTTATTATTTTTTAAAAGTTTCAAGCCTAGAGAAGAACTTGAAGCTAGTCCAGTGACCAACCCCCCACCAGACCCCTGACCTTCTCGTTGTTAATGTCCTGCCACATTGGTGTTCATTCTTTCTCTCTTCCTCTCTTTATGCTGAATCGGTTGGAAGTTGTAGATATCAAGGCTCATCACCCCTAGATACTCCGGCACGAGCTCCTAAGAACAGAGACGTTCTCCTGCGTGACCACAATACCATTATTATGCCCAAGACATTTGACTTCAGTACAGTAATATTATCCAATGTAGGCCAGGTGTGGTGGCTCATACATGTAATCCCAGCACTTTCGGAGGCCAAGGCGGGAGGATTGCTTGAGGCCAGGAGTTCAAGTCCAGCCTAGGCAACATAGCAAGACCCTGTCTCTATAAAAAAATTTTAAAAATTGGCTGGGTGTGGTGTGGATTCAGCTCTATCTCTAGGAAATTTCCTTCCTTCTTATCGGTGGCCAACCCCTCCATAGTGTACCCCATACACTTCCATGCACCCCTCCCCTGGGATCATTTGGATGAACCTCTGAGATACACAAGACTATTCTTTATTATTAGTTTCTGGGCTATCACAGACTCTGGAAAAGAATCCCTCTTCCTCTTTTTTTGTGTTTAGGTCTAACTGCTTAAATAAACCTTCCTCCCCTCTGTCTTTTTCCCCAAAAACAAAGCACTGGAAAGTTTTCTTGGGCTCAAAAGTAAACACACCCTTCTGGGTTACACACACACACACACACACACACACACACACTCCACCAACAGACTCGCACTCACGGGATTCTCTCCCACCATGGGCCCGACCCTCTGAGCCCCCATGAGGGTGAGACAGGAGCTGCTAGGGCCCACCCAGGTCAATACTGTGGTTAGAGGCAGACCCGAGGTCCTCTGAGCTCTGCAGCCTCATTGCAGTGAGCCCTGGGTGAGCCCACCCCAGCCAACCCCAAAGCCCCCACTGTCCCACCCAACGTCACTGCTCAGGGTAGAAATACACACTTGCTCCGAAGAGCAAGGACCTCGTATTTGTCTCTGTAAATATTTATACTCCCTTCTGCCATATACAGTCCCCTGCATCAGGGTGTTGCCTATATACAGGAGTGACCTTCTCACAGCAGCTAGGAGGGAGGGAGGGCCAGGGCCAGGCCTGTTCACGGAGCCAGTGACAGGCTGAAGGCCTGGTCGACCTGGGGGTTCCAGAGCCTTGGAAGCAGCATCGGACTCCAGTGTCCCCTGCCCACCTGCCTGCCTAGAAGCAATCAGGAACCGTGCAAAGGAGCTGGACGTTTAGTCTGAAGACTTCACTCCAGCCCTCATCACTGCGTGTGTCTGAAAGCCTGGGACCAAGGACCCAGAAAATGCCAGGTACCTCTTCAGCGCACAGAGACCTGTGGCTGTCAAAACATTTCAACGCTGGCAGAAGCCTCTAGTCCCTTCCAGGGGCACCTGCCTGCTACTTGGAACTTCATTCACTGCAGGAATCCTCCCTCAAAAAGCTCTGCCCAAGCCAGGAGCAAAGGCCACCTTCCTGCTTCTAGCAGTGCTGAATGAGTTTATTTCAAAGAGTCACTCGGTGGATGATGGACTTCCGGATGGCCTGACTGCTGGGGTAGGAAGACCAGTGCTGTGTTAGACCAAGTCAGAGGAGGCAGGTGGTCAGGTGACCAGGAAGTTCACCAGATGTTTTGAAAATAGACTCAAGAAACAGGCCTTTTGTCATGTATAGAGGCCAGGAGAAGAGTTATCAGGAAAGGGTGCCAGAGTTGATGGGAAGGAGGACACCCCCATCTCACATTATTTACATTCAGCATTTTCCTCAAGGCTCAATGGAGCCCTAAGTCTCCAGGTGTGGGCCCCTCCCTGACATCTCTCAGTCGTTCATATCTCTCCGCCTCTCCCTTCTACAACTCCCCATCCCTGCCGCCAAGACTTTTTTATTTGCATCACTCAGGCTAATGTTTAGTCCTATGTTGTATCAGGGATTGGAGGTGGCTTACAAAAATACAAAATGAATTGGGCAAAATCAGGAAAGAAAAATTTACTATTAGTGCTGAAAAAAGCACAGGGTCTTATACAGTCAGTGGAGGGAGCTAGAAATTCTCCAAGTCTCCTGGAGGCCAAAGCAAAAGGACAAACGATCATCGCAGGGGCTGCACGGGGGCTTAGGGGTGACCAGACTGGAGTCTAGCACTAGAACCTCTGGTTGTCTCTCAAAAGTGAGAATTGGAGGAAATCTCCCCAGTGGGTCCCACCGGAGAGCTCTGCTGCGCCATCTCATCCAAGAAGACAGCTAATCTTTTATGATACTTTGTGGGGGGGGGGGTTGTTTGTTGGTTTTTGAGTAAGTGGTTCCTTTATTTAAAATCAAATTTACAAGTTGACTCAAATAACATCACCATGGTAACTAACTCCTCTGGTGTAAATGAGAGATCCTAAGCTGATGCAAAGAGATAAGGAAGAGTCGCAGGAAGAGGGAAAGGGTGGGAGAGGCATTTTACGGCTTATGAAGATCAGAAGACAGAAACTATTAAAAAATAAATAAAACCCTAAAACTCCCACACTGCAGAACCAAGTCAAAAGTTTTCTGCAACCACACTACAGCATCCATCGCAGTGATTGGCCCAGAATGCTTCCAAATTATTGCAATCCATCACATTTCCTTCGGCACCTCCTATTTGTATAATAACTTACAATATTTAACAACCGCTTCCTTGATCTCGCCTTCGCTCCTTGGAGTTCGAGACCAATAGAGACTGCAGTACTACAACCTGCCAGCAGGTGTCACCAGCTAACATGATTCCGAGAAGCCTAAAAAAAATGTGAGGTTCTCTTTTCCTACTTGAAAACCTTTGAGGGAACCTAAAGGTGGGCGGTGTCAAGTCCAAATTCCTAACTAGGACATCCCAGGCCCTTCAGATTTGACCCAGCTCACTTTTTACCATCTTAGTTCTTACCAATTCAGGCATCCATTTAATCACCAGAGGGTTATTGAACACGTGTTGTTTATAAGGGGCTATGGTGGGGATGGAAATAACAAGATGACAGAGATTTCATCTCTGCTCTGGAAAATTTCACTGCCTGCTCTGCCTAGAAAAGGCAGATTATTAAGATCCGAGGACAGAAACTATCTATTAGCTGCTGTGTGAAAGTATTGGCTAAGCTGCTATGACATATATATGTGTGTGTTTGTGTGTATATACACATCTGCATATTATGCATGTATATAGGTATATTTGCATACACATATATGCTATGACAAATATATATGTGTGTATATATGTATATATGTTTGTTCTAGTAGCTTAGCTAATGCAATGGATATGGATATTGCAGTCTTTCTCTCTCTCTCACACACACACACACACACACACACACACAGGTTTAAAAAAGATACATTTAATTTATTTCTGAAATAAAAGACCGGAGGTGAGTGGTCCAGACTTGGTTGGGCTGCCCAGCTCCATCAGGTCAGTCGGGGACATGGCTTCCTCCCATCTTGTTGTGTCAGGATTCCTAGGATGTTGTTCTTGGCTGCATGGTCAAAGCTGGGTCATGACCACACCTACGATTCTGCCTGGAGGAGGGAAAGAGAAAAAGTGGAGGGTGAGCAATTTCCTTTTAAGCAAGAAACACAGAAGTCACGCCCATCACTTCTGTTCATATGCTAAAGCTGAGTCTAGTCATGTGACCACGTCTGGCCGCAAGGAAGGCTGGGAAATGTAGTCTTTTGCTAGGCAGCAACGTACCTGGTTAGAAATATGGGGCAACTAGAAGTCTGGTCATAAAGCATCTTTTGTTTGTTTGTTTGTTTGTTTTCCCCACACACAGCCCCACTTTATTTTTAATTAATTTGTAAAACAATTTTGTGTCTTCTAGTATTGCCATCAATTGCAATTGTACTGTCACAGTTTAGAAATGACAGTTCATAGAAATTTCTGGAGAACAGAATGGCATGTAGCAGTTTACTGTGCACATTTCATATTGATGAGACATCTATTACTGCCCTCAGGGATGACAAGTATTATCACAGTGACAACTGAGTTGATAAAATTTAAGTGAAATGAAACTTAGAATCAAATTATTGTCTGCTCATTTGAGATGGCTCTTGAAAGCATGTGTAGAAGTTAGGTGAAAAAAGGAGGAAGAAGATTCCAGAGTGTGAACGGCGTGTGCAGAGGTCATAAGGGTGCCAGGGCTCATAATGGGGAGTTGGGATGTGTGTGGGGAAGGAGGGTGACAGAGAATCCGGAGGAAATGGATTGGAGTCAGCTTGTACCAGGCCTTATACACCACACTAGGGAACATAGACTTCACCTTGCGGAGCAGATGCTTGGGGGGCAACTTTCCAGTCCAAGAGCCATGTCCACGTCCAAAAACTCTCAGTCCCTGCATGTGGGAGGGCTCCAGGGAGCCAGCTGATGGTATTTAACCCTCACTGTCTTGCTCATGGGTCACTGGCAGCACCAGGGATAAACATCTGACCCAGAATAGACCAATCCAATCCTTCCTCTCAGGAATTTGAAAGTGGGATTGAAACCGCTGGTCACTGCTTACCTGTGTCTAGAGCTATAGCAAATACTCTAGAAACCATGGGGCAGCCCTAAGAACCAGACAAGTGCAGAATCTTTCTGTCACCCTGGGTATAGTGCAGTGGTGTCGTCATAGCTCACAGCGACCTCAAACTCCCAGGCTTAAGCGAGCCTCCCACCTCAGCCTCCCGAGTAGCTGGAACTACAGGTGCACACCACCACACCTGGCTAATATTTCTATCTTTTGTAGAGACAGGGTCTCACTATGTTGCTCGGGCTGAAAAGGGAAATTTTTAAACACCGGTAGGAGCATAAATTAGTACGGTCACCATGGAGAATCATCCAGAATTACCTAGTAAGGTTGGAAATGCGAATGCCCCACGGGCCAGAAATTCCAGTTCTAACATGATGTTGAGAAACACTCCCACACATGAACAAGGATATATACATAAGACATTCTTTGGAATATTGTTAGTAATGGTACAAAATTGAAAACAAATAAAATGTTCATCACTTTTTCCTTTGATTTAAAAATAAAAAGTGAGTACTGTGCAAAATTCAACATGGAACAGGAAATGTAAATGGCAATGTCTAATTAGATTCTGCAGGTTTCAGGAACTGTGCAGTACCCAACAGGCACACATACCATTAGTGAGTAATTGTGGTTATTTAAGAATAAAATAAAAATTTTATTTTTTCTTTAAAAAGGTCACATTTCCATGCTGCCTGCCAAAACTTAACAGATAACGTACTGTCATTAACACATCCCTGTCTATTTGAAAGCCTCCAGAGGAAGAAGTAGATGAGGCTTGGAGACTTGGCGTTGGGGATTATGCATGGCTTAATCACAAACAGTGTTCTTAGAACTCCAAGGAGGGCACAGCCTTGAGGAGCCAGGGGTGACTGCTGGAAAATGCCAATGCAACATTCACGACACAGGAAGTTGAGAGGTCATGTGACACACTGATGTGATAATGCACCCAGGAATAGAATCCATCCATGGGGCAATGTGGTAGCCACGAGCCTCCTGGGATTCATGCCCACGTGTGGGCCCCTCCTGCACTAAATCCGAGCTGGCCCTGTGTGGCCAATAGAATATAGCAGAAATGATGGCATGTGGCTTTCAAGGCTACATCATAAGTGGTATTTTGCAGATTCCACCTTGGTCTCTTGGGTCATTTGCTCTGTGGGAATGCATCCACTCACTATGTTGTCAGGACACTCAAACTGGCCCAGGGAGAGGCCATGAAGAGAGGAACTGAGGCCCCCAGCCACCAGCCAGCACCAACTTGCCAAGTGAAAGTGAATCCTCCAGCCCCAGTCAAGCCTGTGGGTAACTGCAGTCTCAGATGACATCCGACTGCAACCTTATGAGCGACCCTGAGCCAGAACCACCCAACCTAGCTGCTCCCAAGTTCCCGACCAATAGAAACTGTGAGATAATAAATGAGTATTATTGCTTTTAAGAGTATTATTGCTTTTAAGTCCTTGAGCTGTACACTGAAAATTTGGGAACTTTCCCATATAGAAGCTACACTTCAATAAAAAGTTGTAAAGTTTAACTATCAATTTAATGCAGAAAATAAATGCAATGCCTTCATTGTCATATAACAGGGAAATAAAATGAAAATAATTTATGAAAAGTAATATAAAAATACTTAGACGCTGTAACTCCAGAAGACCTAATGAAGTAGTTTAAGGCTTACATCTAGAAAAATCATCTCCATAAATGCGATAGGTACAAATGCAAACGGAGACAAGTGCATTGAACCGGTCCGTGACTTGCCCACCAGAAGCAGTGTGGCCGTTAGGGACTTGATTTGCCAAAAGAGTAAATGTGGGAGATTCTATTTTCCAAAATGGGTCACAGAAACCTTTCTGGCCCCAAGTGTTCTTCCTTGACATTTCTCTATCAAATGATGGATTTATTGCCTCCCACTTGAAACCGAGTGGGCCTCTCGGTCTGCCTCAACACAGTGATGCTACTTGATTTATGGGACTAGGTCGTAAAAAGTGATATAGTAGGAGTCAACTTCTGGAATGGTGGAGTAAGGACCTCCAACAACTCACTTCTCCATAGAAACAATGAGAAGACTAGGGAAAAAATTGTCAAAATCCACTTTGTCACGACTTTAGAAATTAAACAAAACTTAAGACAACCCAAAGAGCATTTATTCAAAAAAAATCTGAATCTTGGTGATTCATGAAGTGAACTTTATGGTGTTTTAACTTGCCCTAGTTCCATCCCCTTCTTACCAGTGCTGCGGTAGCCTTGAAAACTGAGATCCTTGTAACTATCGTAGCTGTGACAACCAGCCGTATAGCAACAAATAGAGGGTGCAGAATGGGTTTGGAGGTGTCCTAAAAGCTCCATTCCTAGAGAAGTATCTTTATTTGACTTGTCTGGCAGCTCCCTGGAAACCACCAAATTCAGGGCTCATCTTTATTTTACCTGAGTGAGAGCTCACTCAGTGTGAATAGAAAAATTAGCCGGGTATAGTGGTACATGCCTGTAGTCCCAGCTACTTGGGAGGCTGAGGCAGGAGGATCATTTGAGCCCAGGAGTTTGAGGTTGCAGTGAGCTATGATGATGCCACTGCTCTCTAGATCAGATGACACAGAGAGACTCTGTCTCAAAATAAAAAGTTAAGCAGAAATCCATGCACTGAACGTGACACCTCCAGCCATCTGCAAATGGTATATTTAAGCAGTTTTGAAGTTTTCTACATAAAGAAAAATGAGCCTCCAACAGAAAGAAAGGGCAGATTCTTTTAGTTGACTGTTCATAAAAAGAACACAGATTTAAAGGGATAATTTAACATCCATATGAATATAAAAGGTGAGAAGTGTGTTTCGAACCATTTCTTACTAATTCAATGTTACAGAAATCACAGGCAATACTATAAAGTTTATGACATGCACACTAATTCACAAATAGATAGTGTTATTTCCTTAGTCTCCCCAGTTGTTCAAAACAAAGCCAGTAATGGCTACCCACAGTCTTCTGATCACCTGGGCACACTATGGCTGGCAGGGGGCTCCAAGAGTCCTAGTCCTAGTTCCAGATTTTACTACCCCTCTTCCAGATGGTCTGTAGTTCTTGTGGCCTCTGTCCCCAGGAAACCTGCAGGCAGGTAGACAGGCCAGCTGACACAGGCAGGGCTGAATGGGAGCAAATTCAGGGAGACTGGGCCAGAGTTCCAGGAAGCTGGCAAGGATTTCAGATTAGTTCCAGACCGTGCCTGAACCCGAAAGAATGTCCCCACGGTACAATTTCCAGCAACAGTCAGGAGGCTTGTAGGAGAAGGGCAGATACTTTTCATACTGTTAGCTGGCATGCAACACAGTTGAACAGAACCTCTACCTGCTTCATCTCAACCGCACTGGTAGTGCAGGTATAATTGACCCTAGGTTTGGAAAGAGCAAACTAGGACATTATGAAGGCCACACCAGAGGCAGATGGCAAGAACAGGGCTAGAACTCAGGTCTTCAGTGTAAATATCCAGGCAAGCACACTGGGCTTGTTAGGGCCTGAGACCAGCCTCTGAGGCCAGGTGGGCCCTGGAACCACGAGATCGCCAGGCCTTCAGCCTATCACTGGCTCTGTGAACTTTATGCCTGGGCCTGGGTGTCATCTCCCTCCCAGCTGCAGCAAGAGGCTCATCACTGCCTGCCGCTGATGCCGAGGACTGTGGTAGAACCAAGTATAAATATTTATAATGTTGCATAGCAAGACACAGTGCTGAGCACAGAGTGTGGATTCCTGTTATGGAGATCAGGAGGCCTTTGATGGGACTGTAGAGCCAGGAGGACCCATGGATCCATCTCTATAAATAGCCACATTTTGGAAGATGAGCTTCAATGACTCTGTGCTTTCCCTACCCTGTCTTTAAGGCAGTGGTTCTCAATCAGGGGCGGTTTTATCCAACGGGGGCGGGGGGCGACATTTGCCAATATCTGGAGACATTTTGGGTTGTCACAACAAGGGGAGGGGTGCTATCGGCATCTATTGGATAGAAGCCAGGGGTGCTGTTGCTATCCATCCTACAATGCACAGGACAGCCCCCAACGAACGTCAGCAGTGCTGAGGCTGAGAGACCCTGCTTCAAGGTAACGGGCTGGGCTTAGAAAAACACCCCTCCGTCCCTCCCACCCTGCAGCAGAGCAACTTGCTCAAGACTTCACAGCTGGCGGAGTCCAAGCCTGAGATCAGGGCGTCCGATGAGCTATTCCAAGGGTCCCGCCCATTCTAGGGAAAAACACTGCTTCCTGGCAACGTCCGCTCCCGTCCTCACTCTCAATCCCTTCTCATATAAAATGGGCATCAGGACACCTACCAATTAGTATGATTATGGGGATTAAGTGCAAAAAGGCATGTGAAAATGCTTTGTGAACTGGCTAAGTCCTGAGCTAATATCAGTTATTATTATGAATATTAAGGCCGTGGGTAACGGAACGGTACAAGAGGTGCAGCACCTGAACTTGGGGTGCACCAAGTTGGGGACAGCATGGGGGTGTCACCTCAACTCACTTGACACATGTGCTGACACTACAGGTGGAAAAAAGAAAGATGTGATCTTCATCTGGAAGGGGAGAGGAGTGGAGTGGTTCTCAGACCTTCTGTAGCCCAGCTCTGGAAGCAAGCGCCTGGGTTCACATCCTGTTTGTGCCACGCACTGTTTACGTCACCTTGGGCAAGGTGTGCGACCTCTCCGTGTCTCCTTTCCTCATCTGTAAAATGAGGATAACATAATAGTACCTCATAGGGTAGTTACTTGCTTGCACCAGAGCCCGGCATGAAGGAAATACAAAATAAATGGTAGTTATTATTATTGTTGTTCTTGCTAATATTCCCGGCTTTCCATGGCGCTTTCTAACTCTGTTTTCAGCGCAATCCCCACTCGTGAGCAATTTTGTGAAAATTTCCTTTTGTATAATAGTACACGCTGCAGATTCCCCGGGGCTGGGGTCAGGGCTGTTTTTGTCATCATCGCCTCTCTGCTGTCTAACACGGGGTGCTCAGAAACTTTTGTTGAATTAATAAATGAATAAATTCCCTGCTCCCAAGAATCATACCACCAAGTAGAGACTGGTCAAGAAGTATTTGCAAAGTGGCCGGGTGCAGTGGCTCATGCCTGTAATTCTAGCACTCTGGGAGGCCGAGGTAGGAGGATCGCTCAAGGTCAGGAGTTCGAGACCAGTCTGAGCAAGAGCGAGACCCCGTCTCTACTAAAAATAGAAAGAAAATTATCTGGACAACTAAAAATACGTATAGGAAAAACTAGCTTGGCATGGTGGCGCATGCCTGTGATTCCAGCTACTTGGGAGGCTGAGGCAGGAGGATCGCTTGAGCCCAGGAGTTTGAGGTTGCTGTGAGCTAGGCTGACACCACGGCACTCTAGCCCGGGCAACAGAGTGAGACTCTGTCTCAAAAAAA
>CAUYRT010026777.1:0-33054 GCA_963574885.1 Lepilemur ruficaudatus
TTTGCCCACTTTTTGATAGGGTTGTTTGATTTTTTCTTGCTGATTTTCCTAAGTTCTAAATAGATTCTAGTTATCAGCCCCTTATCAGATGTGTAGCATGTGAAAATTTTCTCCCATTCTGTAGGTTGCCTGTTTGCTCTCAGGACAGTTTCTTTGGCTGTGCAGACAAATTGTCTTTCAATAGCAATCATCTCCTGATCTGTCGGCCTTATTTTACTTCACTATTTTTTTTATTAATATGCTGTATTTTAAACAGAAGTCTTCCTTACTGTGCTACTGCTGAGTTTCCAACTTAACTATTGACTCCTTGCCTGCCCTCCTATAGGAAATCTTGCTTATGGGCATATCCAACAAGTTTCATTAATAAGAAATAGATAAGTAGATAAAATACCTATGTAGAAGCATGAAAAAAAATAATGTTCATGGTGCAGGAATAGATGAAAAGAAAAATTAAAAGAAAATATAGGACAGATTTGTACATATACATGTAGGAACTTCATTGCATTTCAAATTAGTGGTAGGTTAGGTGATTTATTCAATAAATTGGGTAACTGGAAAAAAAGTTCAATAGATATTTTTCATCATACAATGGACTAAAATAACTGTTAGACGATTATAGACATCACTGTAAAAAACCCCATGGTGATTATATTAATAGGATAATTAAAAAAATCTTATACTAAGGATGGCTTTACCAAGCAAGGACAAAATCCAGAAACCACAAAGGAAAAGAATTATAGATTTTATATCTTAAAAATAGAAGTTTTTGTATACCAGTAAAAAGTCACTGTAAACACATTCAAAAAACAAATGCTAAAAAATAAATAAAATTTGCAACACCTAAAATATAAAAATGGTCAATATTCATAATCTATAACAAACTCATAAAATCAATATGAAACAGGCAGCCTATCTAATAGAAAAGAGCAAGGGATCTGAATAGGTATTAATAATTCACACAAAGAAATACAAAAGACAAATCTATGAAAAGGCAGTGAACCTCACTAACAATCAGGGAAATGCAAATTCAGTCAATAATAAGGTAGCATTTTTCCTATGTTGCATTGCCAAAAATTTTAAAGACTGATAATATCTGGGTTCATATACTCTACTACCTAATTAACATTTCCACTTGGATGTTTGATAAGTATGTCAAACTCAGCATCCTCAAAACTGTGCTCATGATTTTCTCTCTCAAACCTGTTCTTACATTCTTCCACAGAATGATAAAGAACAACTTCGATCCTTTTCAATTGCCCAAGAGAAAAACTTGAAGTCATCCTTGGCCATGCTTTTTCTTTCCAGTTCTATATTTAACCCCTCAGCAAATTTTGTTGACTCTACCTTCAAATTATATCCAGAATCTGGACACTTCTCACCAGCACTTCTGTTGCTTCGCTAGGTAAAGACACAACCACCCTCCCCTCCCTGGATTGTTGCAACAGCCTCTTCACTGGCTGCCCGGACTCAGCCTTTGAGCTCCTTCAATAATTTTCAAGAGTGATTCTGTTAACCTCTAAAGCAGATGGTCACTCTGCTCACATCTCTGCAGAAGTTCTTCATCTTACTCAGGGTGATAACAAAGTCCTTGCAAACACTCCTGCCTCATTGTCCTTTACTTCTCCACTCTTGCACCCTAGCCTCCTAACTTTCTCTAGAACAGGTGCCTCAGGACCTTTGCATTTGCTGTGCTCCCTGTTTGGGCCACATTCTTCCCTCAGATATCCAATGGCTTGCAAATCTAACTCATCCAGGTCTTTGATTTTGTGTCCTACTCTGAGGGTTTTCCCTCACGATTTAAAATAGCACACCACATCCGCCACCCTCTCTACATTCCCTACCCTCCTTTTTAGCATTTTCTTCTTCACAGCACTTGCTACCATCTCTATTAGTTCCCTAGTGCTGCTGTGACAAAAAAACACAAACTGGGAGGCTTGAAACAACTGAAGTTTACTGGCTCACAAGTTCTGGAGGCCATAAGTCTGAAATCAAGGTTGGTTCCTCCTGGAGGCTCTGAGGCAGAATCTCTTCCATGCTCTCTTCCAGCTTACCATGGTCACCAGTAATCCTTGGTGCTCCTTGGCTTATAGATGCATCGCTCCAATCCCTTTCTTCATTATCACATGACTGTCTTCCTTATTTGTCTACATTCCTGTGTCCTCACATGACCTTCTTCATAAGGACACCCATCATTGGATTTAGGGCCCACCCTACTTTAGTATGACCTCGTTCGAGATTGACGACATCTGACAAGACTATTTCCAAATAAAGCCACACTCACAGGTATCAGGGTGAGAGGACTTCAACACATCTTTTGGGGAGACACAATTCAACCCATAGCACTGTCTGACTTACAACATATCTTTACTTACTTTGTCATCTTTCTCTTCATACAAGAATGCAAGCTCTACGAAAGCAAGAGAGTTTTGTATGATTTTTTTCCCCTAACTGCTATATACTCTCAGGGACTAAAACAGTACCTGAGTGGGACATACCACATAAAGATTTGTTGAATGTGAAGTCCCCCCAGCTTCTCATGAGCAGGAGGACAAAGGTCCAAACACTGGATACGGCATTCATGCTCCTGAACAAATTGGTCCTCACTGAAGTTTCACTCTTAGCCCTCTTCACTTCCCACGGTGTCTCCCATGTGTATCAGAATGAACTCCTGGCTCTTCCTCAAACACACACTTTCACAAATCCCCATGTTTTCTCTTTCTCCCTCTTCCTACAACATAATCCTCCTTTCCCTCAAAAAAACACATTTCTCTGTTAACATCTTACACATTCTAGGACCAGCACAGTTCTCAGTCCAGGAAACCTTCCTTGAGCCCATATGAACTTTAAGGCTGGTCCATTTTTACCTTAGAGATCTTATCGTCTTATCACATGGATGTGGTTTGTTCTCATGACAACCCTGACCTTCCCCATTAAACTGGGAGATCCTTCAGAGAGGGCCCACGTCTTCCTCATCTCTCCTTCACTTGACCTCCAGCTTCTACCCAGTGCTTGTGCTGTAATAGCCCCATGCTCACTACCTGGTGACAGAATACAAGCAGCAAGGCAGATTTGCCCTCTTAAGCTTTGAAGTAACAGCAAATAAAACTTTGTCCACTGGACTCCCAGAACATACATACTACAGAGTCAGCCAGTGAGTAGGGTGGGAAAGATGAGGGTTTCAGGGGTTTTTTTTGAAGTTGTTATAAACAAGCGTCCTCCGGGAAAGTCCTCAGTCATGGGCAGAGAGTGCAGAGATTAGCGCAGGAGCACTCGAAATAGACAGGAGGACAGAAAAGAGACTTTGTTTCACTGAGCTGCCTAACAGCTAATCCCAGCCCAGTAAGTGGAGGGGAGGGTCCTCTCACAGCCAGCTGCATGGTCTCCAAAGGTCCATTCCACAGCCATTTTTAGAGGCATTTTGAGCATGTGGGTGAATTTAGCAGTGTGGTTTTAGACATAGACAAGACTGAGTGATTATGAAAACTGCAGCTGCCAACTATAAAAACTTCCTGGAGTAATGATTCCCTCTCCCAGCGTAACTGAAAAATGCAGTTGATCTAATCTCATCTTCAAGCAGAGTTCCACGAAGTCTTAGAGCCCTCCTGTTAGAATGTGAGTGCTTTCTAACAACCTAATTCCTGGGTCCCGTCTAAGATCACCTTAGACTAGGTCTTTGCAGTAGGACCGTAGGATCTGCATTGTCCATAATTTCCCAGGAAAATGTGACACATATTAACAGTTAAGGATTTCTACATTATGGGAATCCATCCTTAAATCCATCCATATGATTTATCGTGGTCAACCACTGTGATGGCTAATTTTATGTGTCAACTTGACTGGGCAAAGGGATGCCCAGATAGCTTATGAAACATTATTGCTGGGTGTGTCTGGGAAGCTGTTTCTGGAAGAGATTACCATTTGAACCAGGAGACCAAGTAAAGAAGATCATCTTCACCAATAGCCAGCATGATCCAATCTTTTTAAGGGCCAAATAGGACCAAAAGGTAAAGGGAGAGGGGATTCACTCTCTCTCTTTGAGCTGGAACATCCACCTTCTCCTGCCCTCGGACTTTGGTGCTCCTGGTTCCCTGGCCTTCAGACTAGGACCTGAACTCCCACCATCAGCTCCCTGAGGCCCCTCCCCCATTCTCTAGCCTTTGGAGGTGAATTGAATTATACCACTGGTATCCCAGGTTCTCCAGCTTGCAGACTGCAGATCATGAGAACCTTGATCTCCATAATTACATAAACCGATTCCTTTAATAAATATCCATATATGTGTGTGTGTATATATATATATCTCCTATTGGTTCTGTTTCTGTGCAGAAACCTGTCTAATATGACCCTATCCTTGAAAAAGCTAGAGAAAAAGAAAATAAAGCAAGTCTTTGGATAGATTTTTTTGCCTTCAAGTTGGGGTCTTTCTAAATAGTTTCCTCCATAGAACTATCCTTAGCGGGTGGGTAACCAGAAAGAAACCTGCAGGCTGAGGTAAGCAGACCCAAGGACTGAAACACAGAAGAGGGAGAGCAGAAGTTCTTGAGAGCTTGTTAGTAATCAAACCCAAAGGCAGGCAGGGATTCCAAGATGAGTAGAAACTCTGCACAGCCAATGTTTACACTTCTATAGCAACACTGAACTAAATGTAGATTTCAGATAGAGGCTTGTATAATGGGAATGGCAAGGACTTTGAAATAAGAATGAATCAGTTTGGGGTTCTTGCTCTACCAGTTACTTCTGGCTCTGTGAATCTGGGTATTTAATTTATCTCAGCCTTACTTTTCTCATCAGCACAATGGGGGCAACATCACTACTTGGCTTGCCTGCTGTGAAGATTAAATGAAATAAAGTGTGTGAGATCACCTTGCATGGCACTTGACATTTGGGAGGTCCCTGAAATAAGACTCCAGATTCCTTTCCCTTGTCTCTAGTAAGGAATAATCAGAAGTCAGCATTGACTGAATAAAAAATAATAAGAAGGTCGAAGGAAAGAAGGAAGGAAGGAAGGGAGGGAAGGAGGGAGAGAAGTAGGGAGGGAAATAAAGAGGAAGGGAGGGACAGAGGGAAGGGGGAGGGAAAAGGAAGTAACAAAAGAAGGAAGGCGACAGAAGAGAAAAGAAAAAGAAAGACACAAAAAGAAAAAAAAATCAAATTAGCTTGGTCCGGTTTGGCAGATATAATAAGCTACTTGCAATAAAATGTTTCACTGAACATGGAAATTAAGATCTTTAAAGGGTACATCATGTCATCATAGATTGCTCCAAATAACTAAACAGTAGAATAAGGACTACTTTCTTTAGCTCAGAGTGAGATAGTACAAAAGTAAACATTGAAAAGCTCTTAAAGCATCCTAAATTGTTTTTTCTTCCCTCAAATGTCAAAACACCTGTCTTAATAGATATTTTTAAATTGAGTTCCTCTTTCAAGATCCTTCTATCACTTTCATCTCACTTAGGAATGAAAGAAATAACTTAGCTGGAAACGGCACAATCTTTGGAGAGGTGGGAGAGGAGTTTAAATAAGTTTCAATTTGACCATCTTCTAGATCTTGGTAGATATTGATTATAATTTGCCACTGACTTTTGTGGAAATTGGAAAGAAAAATAATCTTTTAGTATGTCCTGCTGTTCATTATCTAGGCTATATAACAAATCTCCTCAAAACTCAGTGGCTTAAAATACTGATTATTCCCACTTGTGGCTCTGTGGATTGACTGCAATCAGCTGGGTGGCTGTCACTAGGAGTCTGTCATGGGGATACAGTTATCTGAAGACTGGGAGCTTAGCCTGCACTGTCAATCAGAATACCCACACATGGCCTCTCCAGGGGACTTTGGCTTCTTGGGCATCGTGGCTGGACTCTGCAAGGGAGAGCCCTAAGAGTGAGCATTTCAGGAGACCCAGGAGGAGACTGCAAGGCTTGGAAGCTATGCAGTGTCACTTCTATTGCATTCTATTAATTACATAGGGTCAAGGACCAAACACACAAGTAGTTGTATACACAAGGGGACTAGGAAGCATGGTTTATTGGGGGGTTTTCTTTGGAGACTAGTGGCTGTATTTTGCTATACTTACTAACCTTCTAATTAAACTTCCCTGCTCATAGGAGTATTTCTACCTTTATAAGATCAACAATGGGGGCACTTACCATTTCACTACAAATTTCAAATGGAAGTCATCTGCATGGGTGACAACAAGGGTCACATCAAAGGTCATAGAACACATGACTGAACATTCCTTGCTAAAGGGTCTGTGCAAACTCTTTCACCACATGATGACCCACTGGAGACACCATGCAACTGTAACTCTCTGATCCCAATTCCTAGACAGAAAGAAAGTTGGAGTCTCCCAGCTTCTAAGCAGGGAGGGAAGCAGGCTGGCATAGATGAACCATTTACATTGATTATCCTGGGAAACTCAATTGCCCTGGTTTTTTCATCTGGAAAAAAGGAGGGAGCAAACTGGAGATTTTTAGGGGTACTCCTCTCCTGACGTACCATTAATGTGCCAGTGGCTTAGGGTTTTAGAGGGAACTTCACATAATAGGACATTTTGGTTAATTTATGGTTGTTATAGCATATTTTCCTTAATAATCTCTTCCATCTGTGTTTTGGTTCACTCAGGAGGATGGAGTAGAGAGGCTGAGTAGAATTCTACGTCTGTCATGGTGTAAAGCAGGGTGAAGACCATAGACCATAGCGTCAGCGGGTGTTGGGTTTGAGTCCTGGGCTCTGAAATTCATGAAGGTGAGACCTATTCCCATTTGCCCAATTTTTCTGATCTTCAGTTTTCTCATTTGTAAAATAATACCAAACCCATAGTTTTGTTGGGAAGAGTTAAGGAGCTGAATTTTAAGACCCTACCTGGGTCCTCCTACCACTGGGTCATTTTTGTTGTTTAGTTTTTGTCTTTTTAAAATCACTTGAATGACTTACTGGTTATAGTGTACCTGTAGCTTTTAGTTACCACAAATCTCTTTAAGAAGTAGTCAGGGTGTGAATAATACACATAAATAAGAAATGAGTGAGCAGTATTTCAAAGCAAAGCAAGCCTGTTTGAAAATTTGGACTTGAACCACTGTTTCAAAGCAATCAAAAATATTTATTGGGTCACTAGCATATGTGAGGCACTGTGCTAGACTTTGTAGAGAGGACCAGATTCATACGTGGTCCCTGTATGCAAAGCTGCTTTCCCTCTGTTAATTCAGAGATGGCAGAATTTGGAGCTGGTTGACAGTTACGCCAGGAGAACAGACCAATCTGCCTGCCTGTCAAGGAGAGAATTAAAAACTTGCTTCTGCTCAGTGCACAGCAGACGGCTCGGAAAATGTCCTACAAACCAAGCGCTGCAAACAAGGCTATTTCTCCTCCTTTCCAGGCTTTCATAAGTAGGTCAACAGTAAGTTCAGAAAAGATGTCTAAGAAAACTATTTTGATTGACAAAGATGCAAACAACAGAAGGGACAGATATGAGATAACAATGATTATCTTTGACAGTTAACACAAAAGGGAAGAACCCAAAACAATCACATATACCCCCGTCCATTCATCATTACCACAGAGGTACTGAGGACGTACCTGGGCAGGTACAGTGTAGGGACTGAGGTGGTGTGTGTTTGTGTGTGTTTCTAGTTTTTGTTGGTGAATAATAAAGCCTTTAGAAACTCACAAAAGGGGAGATGAGCCAGATACCTAAATAACTATAATTCAAGAGAGAAAGTGCTAAATATTATAAAAGACCAAAGTTCTAAGGAATGAGAAATGGCGCTAGTCAGGCAAAATGAGGAGGACTTGTTGAAGGAGGAGGTCATATTTCAGCCTGGCCTTGAAATAGAGGCGACAACAGTAAGCAATTTGGTTTAGATGAAGCACAGAGTTGTGAATGGAGGGAGTGGAAGAAAAGTCTAGAAAGAAGGTTGAGGCCAGATGCTAGAGCACCTTCAATATTGAACTAAAGATTTACATTTTACTTGACAGGAAAGTGTTATTAATATTACATAAGAACAAATTTAGCTGCTAATGATGGGAAAACATAACTGACAGTGGTCCAAATGAGACGGGAATTGGTTTATTCCACGCAACAAGAAGTCAGGAGGCAAGTAGTCCGGGGCTGGCATGGTGGCTCCAGATGCCATGGGAGACGCAGGCTTTTTCCATTTGCTTCTCCCTGTCAGTCTCCACGTGTGGCTTCTGTCCTCATGCTCCTGTTCTACTTCTAGCCCCAAGTCTGTGCTATAGGGAGGAAGGAGGCGTAAGGGTAAAGGGACAAGCTCAGCAATCCCTTACCAAGACTTTCACTTACATCTCACTGGCTAAGAACATGTCACGCCATCCTTAGCCACTTGGGAGGCTGAGAAATTGAGTATTTCACATTTTCTGACTCTGTGGTAAAGAAAGCTAAGAGAAATGGCAATTATGAGTTCCTTTTGAGTAGGCAGACTACAGTGTCTACCGCGGAACTACTATGACCACCATATGGTGGTTCTATGCTGCTGCAGAACCATTACCCTGGGTTTTGATCAGGGGAATGATGGAAATAAAGTTGTGTTTCTTGGCAATTAATTTGGCTGCACTGCATAACTGGAGTTGGAATGAATGGTTGCAAAGGAAAGATGAGAACTCCTAAGATGCAGAGAGATCAAGTGATAGATTCACAATCACGTATGATTAAGTGGTAGAATTGGGATTTTAACCTAGCTGGTGGCTCCCAAGCTCTTCCACCCATCTCTCAAAGCTGAGTTTATAGGACTGCTAATAGAACTTTCCTATATAGAGTCAAGTGCATAAACATCAATGCTAGGAAGCCAATAGTTTCTTTCTTTCTTTAATCCTGCTTTAATTATGTCTACTGATGTGTTATAAATAACCCTGGGAGAGAACGTAATAAGTGTAAAGAATGAGAGGTCAAGGACAGATACATTCATATCCCAGACACTTTTCTTGTCAATGTGTGATTTTGGGTTGGTCACACAGATTCTCTAACCTTCAATATCCTAGGGAAATAACAATGGCAGAGATGTATAAGATAATGTGGCAGGGCAAACATATGGCCAATAAGGGTTGGTTGGTCCAAACTCCATTCTCAAATTTCTTCTCCTTAGCCGACTCCAGCCAGGGTGATTGCATATTACTATTCTGGCCAATCAGACACAGGTGTGGTCAGCTATAGTCTCCAGAATGCTTTTACTTCTCTGATACAGGTTCCTTCCTTTTCTACTTTTTTCTTCCTGCCGGTGGGTATGCTGGCTGGAGTGACACAGTCATCTTAGCCCAATGAGGACAAGGCCATGTGAAGACTAGAGGCTTCATAATATTGAACAACTGGACCAGCACTAGTGGTTGCCAACCCTTAGCTGTCTCATTATGTGACCAAAAAAAAAAAAAAATTACTTGTTTAAGACACCTGGTTTCATTTTCCATTACTTTCAGTTAAAAACATTTCAAATCGAGATAGTAAATAAAAACACTTGGCACCTAGTTTACACTCAAAAAATGATGCCATTTGTTATTGTCATAATCAATATTATTATCATTATTATTGTAAGAGTTATATAACATCAAGCTGTAGGCTAACTTGCAGAGCAAAAGACTATAATCAAAATACATAAACAAATATGTGATATGCTCATGAAAAGATGAAAACAAAGTCACCACAAAGGATTGAGAGTAACATAAAACCATTTTGGTGCTACATGGGTAGAAAAAGTGTTTGCACAGATGTTGGGAAAATCCAGGCTATAAGCCTAAAGCTGGGATTATAGTAAAAATATTCTCTGTCCAGATGCAGAAGGAGAGCACACGTGACAGGCACGGGTGAAGGGAGGGTTTCTACTGGAGAATTCTGAGTGATGACTGCAAAATTAGTGCTTAGACTCTGGAAGAGGGATTCTGTCACTGACTTAAATTCAGTGTTCATGTGCATAGAGAGAAATCAAACTAGTAAAGAGAAACTGGTTTCTGGTAAAGAATTTAGAAATCAGGGAAGCCAAGGTCCATGGAAATGAATTCTCCGACCTTCAGAATTCTCTAGCCAATTACTGAATGAGGTAAATTGTTAATCTACAATGTATGTTAAATGCTCAGAATGAACCTAAAGTGCAAAATTGAATCATATAAACAATACACACTGGAAAGAATAAAACAGCTATCTTTTCCTTTTCTTAATAAAGTAATTCTAATGCCCTAGGCTAGATATGTTTGCTAAGTGAATGATCAAATAAATAATATAGGGTTATTTAGATAAAATGAGAGATCCTATATTCATGATGTCAATACCAAAATTTTTATCTACTTAGATATAGCCTATATAATTATTTACACATTTTCAAAAATATTTTTTAAAGTTTACAGAAACACATATATAGCTATAGAACAAACAGAATAAACAATTTGTTGTTCAAGATAGTAGACTGTGCATGTCTCCTACCTCACATCTCACTAAATGACACAAGGTCTATACAAATAGGGACAAAACCATAACATCACTGGAAAAGTATAGACAGCTTGTATTTGGCAGATCAGAATATTGAGGAATTTTTGAAAGGTGTGAGACAGATGGTAACATATTGACTACGAATCTTAAAAAGCTAAATAACCCATAACACAAGATGGAGGAAAAAAGGGGCCAAGAAAATATGTTTTCCCAGCAACATTCTGTAGGGATTCCAAGATCAAGATGCAGGGAAGGGGTGAGGGGTAACTGAATAAAGAGCCCTGAAAGAGCTATCCCCTTCGGCATTTGTTCCCTCAGTAAGGCTGACAGATGGCTCCCCAGAAAGACTGGTGAATCACCTATGAGGGGTGATCCCGGATGGGGTGCTAAGGTCAGAAAAGATGCAGTGCTGGGCTCCCAGGTAAATTTGGTTACCATGATGGTAACCAAACTACAGGGTAAATTCCCACACCTCCTCAAGAAAAGACTTCCCAGTCACTAGTCTTCCATCTCTCGAAAGGCTTTTGTCATCAGAATCTATAATCATTGTTGGAGAAACAATGATTTCTGCATATAGTAAAAATTACACTATAAACTTCAGGTACCAATGCTATTCATTTAGATCCTGATTTATAAGTGTGGACAAGTAACCTAATCACTACTATTTAATGAAAATTAATAGTCTGAAAGTGATTCATAAGATGAATAAACCGACAAATTCCCCAGGAGAAAGAGTTAATGCAGAAAACGGAAAAATAGTTTAAAGTAAGTAAAACTAGTATCTTCAGAGATAATTGTGAATTCCTTCCCAGTTAAAAAAAATCGAATCCAAATTTTTGAAAATCAAAAATATTATTGTGAAAATAAAAAGCACAGACCTCTGAGATCTGGAAAAGTAAGATCAATAACCCTCTCGGAAAACAGAGCAAAGAACCAAAGAGACAAATTCTATGAAGAAAGTAGAGCGACTGGTGTGGTAGCCAGAATGAGGGCTCTTCCAACGATGCCCACGTCCTAGTCTCTGATAACTGTGAATATGCTTCCTTACGCAGCAAAAGGGACTTTGCAGCTGTGACTAAGTTAAAGATCTTGAGGGGAGGATTATCCTGGATTATCCTGCTGGGCTCAATGTAATCAAAATGGTCCTTAAAAGTAAAAGAATGAGGCGGAGGTATCATAGTCAGAGAGAGATTTAAAGATGTTATGCTGCTAGCTTTAAGACAAAAGACAAGGTCACGGGCCCAGGAATGCTGGAAGCCTCCCAAATCTGAAGAAGGTGCAGAAATGACCTCTCCTCTGGAGTCTCCAAGGAACTACCACCCTATTGACACCTTGATTCTAGCCCAGTGAAATCCATTTCAGATTCTGACCTTCAGAACTGTAAAATAATTACTTGGTGTTGTTTTAGGCCACTAAGTTTGTGGTAATTTATTACAGCAGCAATAGGAAGCTAATACACATGGGGAACAGATTCAACAGACCCAATAGCTGTAGTGAGAAATCAGAAAGGAGAGACGCAGACAGAGGGTGCTATGCAATCACATAAATCACAGAAGAAATGTCTCTGAGCTGGAAAGGGACCTGAGTTTTCAGAAAGGAAAGAGCCAAGTGAGTTCTTTAAGGAAAAATTGTTAAAAAAAAAAAAAATTTGGAATCCCCAAGGATAAAGAAAAATCCTATAAGCTTCCAGAAAGAAAAATGTAAGGTTGGTATAAAGAAATTATTATTGTCATCATTGAGTCCAATGATTTATTTGTGCTAAATATTTAATCTTCACCACTCCAGCACCCTATACTACACTTAACGTATATATGGATGAAGAAGTAGTTCACTGAAGTCAGGCACTTACACAGTCAGTGAGTGATAGAAATGGAATTAAAACTCAAGTTTCTGAAACCCATGACCTTCACTGCTATCATCAAACTTCTCATCTACCATACAGAAAATAGGAAAACAATGGACCAATGCCTAATGCCTACAAAGAGCTAAGGAAGTATGTTTTGAGGCTCTCCACATCCGATTGCAAAAGTACGGGGCAGGGGAAAATAAGATTTTTAGACATATGAAAACGTGAGAAGTTTATCGCCCACATTCTGAAAACAAAACACCAAAAATAGATG
The DNA here is from genome assembly GCA_963574885.1 of Lepilemur ruficaudatus. Taxonomy (NCBI): domain Eukaryota; kingdom Metazoa; phylum Chordata; class Mammalia; order Primates; family Lepilemuridae; genus Lepilemur; species Lepilemur ruficaudatus. The sequence goes on from CAUYRT010026777.1 coordinate 12,551, forward strand.
AAATTTCAGGTTGTACTTCAGCAAGATAAAGTAGAGAAATAGGAATACATAGCATACCAATAAAATGAGAAATGATATCAGTAAAACTTACGGCTAACACTAAGTAATTGTTGAAAATATGGCAGTGAAATTTAATGGAATTGTTAAGTAGAATTCATAAAACAGAAGAGGCACCAAGTAAAAAATTAACAATCTGTAACCAAAATTCAAGGTAATTTTTAATAGTACAGAGGAGGTAGTAAGGAAGAAATAAAGGGAAGTTATAAAATACCTAGTGATACAACTCTTATTTTCTTTCAGCGTGGTGGTTACAGATACTGCTTCCTCTCTATGGGAATAGGAAAGTAATTTCTGATTGCGAAGAGTTTAAGGATGTCCACTAGCAGAACAAAAATAGAAACTTCTAAACTACTACAAGGTAAACTGCAAATGAAAGGTAAACAAGACGATATGATAAAGCATGAAAAACATGAAATAAGAACAGACATAAAAGACATTATCATGAATGACCATCACTTGATTGTTTTTAAGGGCTCTCAGTTTGGAGTGAAGAAAACAAACAAAACAACATCACTGTATTTGTTTAAGGAGAAATACCTAAGACAAAACCACATAAAGAAGTTGAAAATAAAAGAATAGACAAAGATTTACCAGGCCGGTGCCGGTACAACCACCACCTAGGAGTCATAGACAAAGCAGAATTCAAGACAAAAGATGTCACATACAGAACAGAGAATGATTTGCATTGATTAAAAAGTGTATGTTCTAATATGTTATGATAACGGCAAATCTTAATACCCAGGACAATCCATTAAAAAGGATAATAGAAGAAGAATTTTATTTAAAATATACTGTGAGATTTTTAAATATTGTAGAGACCGAAGTGAGGATATAGGGGGTTTGAATAACATAATTAACAATCTAGAGAGAATGAGAGGGAGAAGAAGGGAGAGGATACGGAGGGAAGGAGAAAGAGATGAAAGAAGGGAAGGAAGAAAGAAAGGAATTAAGGAAGGGAAAAGCTGACTTTTGTTCCAGACATGCTGAGAATATACATTCCTTTTATATATCTATGAAATATTCACAAAACTCAGTCATATATTAGGCCGTAAAGACCATCTCAGTAAATGTACAAAAGCTCAAATCCTGCAAGTCACATCCTCTGACTACACACTGTGCAATAAAGTTGGATATTAGAAGCAAAAGCGTAACAAAAAAAGTAAAAGCGAAAGGAAAATCAAAATCCTTGAACATTTTTAAAGCACTATGTACGTAACATTTTGGGCAAAGAGAAAATCAAAACTGACCTTCCAGACTCCTTACAGATGAGAGAAAATAAGAACAGAACATGAATCCGAGAAACAAAAATCATAAAGAATGTCAGGTTTGATCAGAAAAAAATTAAACTTTTTATGTAGAAAAAGTCACTGGTTAAAAGATGAAGGAGAAAAAAAAACTTAGTCTATTTAATAAAGATTTAGCACCAATAACATACAAAGAAAACCTACAAATTAAGGAGAAGAAGTGAAAAATTTACCCAGTAGAAAAATTGGCAAATTATATAAACTGGCAGCTGATCCAGGAAGAAATAGAAATGGCTAATAGACATAGCAACAGTTGCTCACACTGGTGATAAGAGAAATGCAAATTGAAACAAGATACAATCTTTGTCCATTAGATTGGAAAACATTTTTAGAGTCAGCTAATAACAGTTTGGTTAGGGTGCGGAGAAGCAAGCATTCTTATGCCTTCTTGGCTGGCGTTTGAATTGGTTCAGACTTACGGAGGGCAATCTAGCAGTACTTACCCAAAATGCTAAAATATAGATCCTTTGAAATAGCAAGACTACTTCTATGAAGTATATTGCAATGATACTCAATGTACGATTATTTGAAGAGAGAAAAACTGAAGATAACTTCAATTCCGACAACAGAATGGCTAGACAAAGTATAGCCCTGTTATACCGTAGAATACTAAGCAACTCTTAAAAATAATGTAGTAAATCTTTATGTACTGCCATGGGAGAAGGTCCATATATTGCTGAGTAAAGAAAAGTACATGCACACACACCCTATACATATACATATGCATGTGTGTATATAGGGACGTATGTTACATGGACTATGTTTAGAGAAAAGTCTAAAAGGATACACAGTGCTGAATTGTCAACAATGACTTTCCCCAGATAGTGATCCTTAGGATTTAACTTTATACTACTGCATTTAAACCTGAACATGTAACATTATTTTTATAATTTAAGTAAAATAATATTAATAAATGAATTAATCAAAATGGAAGCAAGTAAAGGTTAGGAAGGAAAGCAGGGAAGGGTAAGGGTAAGGAAGAGGGTACTTCATGCCAAAGTTGTGTGAAATGTTTACCTTGCCTTGTTTTGGGGTGGGATATAATTGTTAATGTCAATGTCACATTTGTTCTTTTGCCTTCCTAGCATAGGAATCAAATTTGCCACTTCATAAAGCATGAAATTGCCTTTTCAATACTAATTCAATAATAATGCTGAATAAACTGTGAGCAATTATTATTTCCAAATAAGGAAATACTATCTCCCCTCCCACCCCCACTCCTGTTTCTGTCACCTTCTAGTTTCTAAGAATAGGCTTTCTTCGCTTATGCCACAGAAGGGGAGGAAACTGATGTGATGAATGTTTTCAAATCTAGGTAAGAACATCCCCAAAATTTGGAATCCCAACCCCACTAGACATTTCCTGCATCCTTGAATCTACTGAAATAGTTTATGGTGCTGTCACCTTTATTATTTTTAAAAACCTTAAAAAGCACTTAAAAAATCATCTGCAACAATTATACATTGTAAAGAAATGTAATAGATTTGTGGCTGTTATCTAGTAAGAGCTTAGGCTTTTAGTAGTCCTAAGTCCCTTACAATTAGATCACAGAATTCTAGACAGAATGATAATTACAGAAAATACTAGAAGTAATAGTGATGGTACTTATGGTAATATTAATTACAAAAATAATAGCTACCCTTCAATGGGTGCTTATTACTTGCCAGGAATTAGGTGAAGTGCTTTATTAGTATTATTTTATTTAGTCCTCCTAGCCACTCTATGACAATTCATATGTTGAAATCCTGATCCCCAATGTGATGGAATTAGGAGGTGGAGCCTTTGGAAGATAATTATGTCATGAGTGTAGAGCCCTTATGAATGGGGTTAGTGCCCTTATAGAGGGACCCCAGAGAGCTCTCTTGCCCTCTTTCTGCCATGTGAAGACTCAGTGAGAAGACTGCAGTCTTTGACCCAAAAGAGGGCTCTCACCAGAACCTGACCCTGCTGGCACCTTGATCTTGGACTTCCACCCTCCAGAACTGTGGGAAATGAATTTTTGTTGTTTATAAGCCACCCAGGCCATGGCACTTTGTTATAGCAGCCTAAATGGACTAAGACGGAGAGGTTCAGAAGTTCCTCCAAGGTCACAGAATTATTAAATGGCAGAGTTGAGATTTAAACCAAGGTCTGAGTATATAGTCCACACCCTGTCCACTTTTCCACACTAGAAGAAAGTCACAGAAAATACCATATTTATGACCATGGATTTTTGCAATAGATAAGAAATCAAGAACTCAAAAACTGGGAACCCAATTTCCTGATGACAAATATTTCCTTTCACTGCCCTTGCCCAGAACCAATGACAAGTGAGGGCAAAAGCTTCCCCTAAAATAACTTTCATTTATTCAATATTTTCTTTTTAGCAGTTGCTATTTGCTAAGTAGTGTGTTGGGTAAAATTGTGGAGTCTCTGCCCCAATGCAGCTTATAACATAGTGGAGAAAGCAGGTGAGATTTAGGTAATGATACAAATAAAGGTGAAATTCCACTGTCATTGTTGCTACAAAGGAATGGTAAGAGGTTCAATAAGAATTTATAATACGCTCATGGTAAGGAATTTTGTCTTTATCCACAACACTTTAGAAAGCTTCTGAAAGGGTTTAAATAGTGCTAGTGTTGGCAGTGAGGAGATTCTAATTTCAAAACCTTTGGACAGAGAGAATAGAGGATGAACTGGAAGCCAGGGGGGTGGGCATACCAATTAGAAGATATATTAAATTATCTTGGAAAGGGAGGATGGGCTGGATTAGGATAGAGTTGGGAATACATAGAGAAGTGGGTGGATTCTAGAGGTATACAGGAGGTAATATTGATTTTCACATAAGGCAAATCATTCTCATGAAATCAAGCCTGAACTGTGTTTTTAGCAAAACGTGATTGCTTTCTTCTGACTATGATGGGGACTTGATCCATCTATTTCAATCTTAATTGGTTTTGAACCTGCTTAATAAGTATTTAAAAAGTCTGTACTAAATGGGATGCAGAGTGACTTTTTATTTGATTTTTCTTCTAAGTGACTCCAGTTAAAATCAAGCTTCAAATTGACTTTCTTTATGGTTGAGAGAAGTATGGGTCTTTCTGACATACATAAAAGAAACACACACCACCGTTTCTGCTCCTCATCCAGAAAAAATGAGATGCTATTAGTGGGTTTTCTTTCAGCATTTCATACTATTCTCTTTTTCGGCCAATCTGGATCAAAGTCTCTCATATCAGACATCTTCCCTGAGCAGCTCACGCAAATCCTATATTATGTCGTGATATACTGAATATGCTACACCTGGCTGTATCATGCATGAAAGAAAAAATGCTACTTCCAGTCACTTACAGAAGGAGGTGGTGGAAGAGGAAGAGGAGAGGAAAGAGAAGAAATAATACTGGTGATGACAACAACAGGGCCTTACGCTTGTTGAGCACATCTCCTCAGGCATTGCACTGACCACATCACCTAAAGCTACAAATCCTCATTATCCCATGAGGGAAGTATTGGTATTATGCCCATCACAGAGATCAACAAACAAAGCTTAGAAAGGTTAAGTGGTTTACTCAAGGCCATGCAGCTAAAAAATAAGAGAATGAGATTTGAACCCAGAGCCCATGTGCTTAACCACTGGTATGTACCCTCTGTGAAGATGCTTTCTGTTTTACTCTGGGCCCCCAAATCCTCTCCTGCAGGCCCACTCTAGTCTACAGGACCCAGGAGGCAGAAATCATCTAGATACAGTTCTATATGTATAATGAGGGCCCAGCCTAGAGTCAGCTTTTAGTTAGTGTTGTTTCTGTTTAGTAATGATGATAAGAAGGCAAAGGTCCACTAAAAGCAAAGATGTGGAAACAACCCAAGTGCCCATCCATACATGAGTGGATTAATAAAATGTGGTATATGTACACCATGGAGTTCTACTCAGCCACAAAAAACAGTGGTGGTCCAGCATCTCTTGTATTATCCTGGATAGAGCTGGAACCCATTCTACTAAGTGAAGTATCACAAAAATGGAAAAACAAGCACCACATGTACTCACCAACAAATTGGTATTAATTGATCAACACATACAGTAGTAACATTCATCGGGTGTTGGGCAGGTGGGAGGGGGTGGGTATATTCACACCTAATGGGTGCAGTGTGCAACATCTGGGGGATGGACACACTTGAAGTCCTGACTCGGGCGGGGCAAAGGCAATATATGTAACCTACACATTTGTGTGCCCCCATAATATGTTGAAATAAAACAAAAAAGTAGAAATGCTCTAAGCTACAAGCGTCAGAAAACACAGCTGTGAATATGAGCATGAAGAACTTGATAAATTCTCATGGACTTTCTGATATTCCAACTATACCACTCATGTACGTTACTTGTGAGTTCAGAGTAGAAACACTAAAGAGAAAAGGAATTATTAGCAACATGTAATTTTAAAATTTTCTATGTTCCTTGCATTTTGGGAAGATTGAAACAATCATGACACACCAACAGTCAAATGACAATTCCTTAAGCATTCTAAAGAAGTTTATTAAGGAAGAGTTAGCAGTGTAGAACTTATTCCTAATATTCAATATTCAGAAACATCCTACATGTCTAACATAAGAATATATTAAATAAACTATGGTAATCTTAATAATGATGATGATGTTGTTGATAATAGCAGCAGCTAACATTTATTCAGTCCTCAATAGAAATCATTAGGAATAGATTGACTCTCTCATTTCATTCTCACAACAATCTTATGAAGCTGACTTACAAAGTTTGTACGAGATAATGTTACCAAGACTTTATAATAAAGTGGAGAAATAGAAAAAGACATAAAATTTTATCATTTGCAAGGGAAAAACTACTTACTGAAAAAAAAAAACTGGAAAGAAATGCAATATAACATCAATAGCTGTTGATTCTCAAAGGTAAAACTGTAATTTTTCCTTTCTTCTATTTCTTATTTTTCTCTCCTATGCCCTTATTAAATGCATAACACAAAAAATGCAAAAATGCAAGAAAATTTATTTAAAATAGATAAACAATGTGGAATTTCTTTCCTGGAGATGACTAAGAAATATTTACTCTCAAAGGATCTTTTGTGGTCTCCAGGAAAGCTAGGTTAGATTTTGCTCTTCATCAGGCAAAAAAGCATTTCCTGCTGTTCTCTCTTGGAGGCACTACTTCAGAATTCACCAAAAGAGGAACATGGTTATAGACTTTTCAGAAATGGAAAGATGCCTCTGATGAATCACAAAGGTAAGGAAATAAGTCACCTTAGGTGTCTATGTTGATTTCTACTTTTCTCAGTAACTTTATTTTTATCTTTTTTTTTTTTTTCATTTGGTCCTCACAAGAGCCCCATGAGATCAGGACATAAAACATTATCCACGCCCATGTTACAGAGGGACAGTGAGAATAATTACCCGCCAAGGCCACACAGGAGCTAGCAAAAATCCAAGAATGGAACCCAATTTTAACTCTTCACTCAGTGTTCCTCTTCAATGACAATGGCTATCAATGCAGAGTCCTGATTACTCTCGGTCGGAAAGACAAGTCTTTAAAGATATCAGCCATCTAAGATATTTATGGGTGAAGGTTCTGTGTAATGGCAGCTGTAAATTCAGTTCATTACAACTCTCAGCAAAATCAAAGAAATGTAAGTGGCAACCAACCTTTTGCTCTGCCATTGATTGCATGCCAAGAACTATGAAAGGGTTGGGGATTCAGTGATGGTTGCCTTCACTCATATGTCATGATTTGGGGTTTTTTGTTTGGGTTGTTTTTTTTTATGGAATGGGCAATGTGAAGGAGACATACTGAGGTTTCACAGGCTCTCAGAAAAGGGACACACTGTTCCTTGTGCCTTGACTCATTTATTTAACAAATAATCAAGGGCCTTCTCGTTACCATACTTTATGTTGGATTCTGGGGGCATCTGCAGTGAATTAAAACACACGATCTTTATCTTTAAGGACTTTCATATAGTGGGGAATACAGAATTAACCAAATGATGGTAGAGACGTGTATTAAATCAGAAGTGATAAACGTGGCAAAGGATGGCTAACTAGTGGTAGAAAAGCATACGATTCATCCTTTCGATTGAAGGGAGAGTTTCTTTGCAATCCTCTACCAGAAACTGAGAAACTTTTTATTCCCTCCAAGGCTTGGCCATTCATAGGATAGTTTTCAAGTGCTGATTGGAAGTGGCCTACTCAGTAATGCTTATAACCCTTATTAAAACAATCTGATAGACTATGTCTTGCCACACGGCTGCTTTCCATCCCCCTCCACATCCTTGCATATCGTATATGCTAATCTTCTTGTTTTTGGTTTATATATGAAGTGTAACGTTGGACTGTTCCTCTTCTCCCAACAAGCCAGGCATACATTACTGGAGAGAAAATTGCGATCACATCCACATTATTCATAGTAAAGCATTAGCTCCCAACCTGAAGCATCTTCTGTTGAGGGTAACAGATGGCATCAGGACGCCTATGTTAGAAGAAATGCAAACCTGATTATCCTCTTTCTATTTTTTTCTCCTATATGAAACATGCTGTAGCCACCTCATAGAATATGGTGATGTGTCAAAATGTAATTAGCCAATATTTGTACCTCATCCACACTGTGTTGAAAACTACACTTTCAAGAGCAGGAGTAAAGAGCTCAACATACTCTGGCAGGCAAAGAATTCTTAGAACACAAAGGAAAGAGAATAATGTAGTAAGCTGTTTTATATTACTAAGGCCTTAATTTTTTTCTTGGATAAGCAGAAGTGTGAGAAAATTTCATGGTTCCCTGGATGCATTAGGGTTGCCATATCTTCAATACAAAAATGGGAAATCTATGACCTGATGTGTATGTGGGAGACCTATGGCAGGGTGTGTATGTGTGCGGGGGACTAGAGGCTAGATATTTGAAACAAGTACAGTTCCTGTTTATCTGGTCTGGATGGGAAAAAAAAAATCCACATTTCTCTCTAGTTACCCTGCCTTCATTTTCTGCTCCTTTCTATGTCAAAATTCCTTTAAATAATTTTCTATCTATCCTCACTGTCTTCACTATCTCACTTTACATTCATTTCTCACCCCATACTAAGCAGGTTTTCATCCCCACTTTTCCACTGAAACTGCTCTTATCAATGACTTCAGTCTTGCTAAACCCAATGATCAGTTAATTGCTCTGAGAAAAAACTCTGCTCATTTGGTTTTCAGGATGCCACACTCTCTGGATTTCCCTCCTTTCTCTCTGGATATGCCATCTCAGTTTCCATGGCTGGTGTTTACCTTGCTTGCCAATCTCTGAATGTTGGGACAGCACAGAGTTCAATCCTTCACCATGTTCTCTAACTATGCTCACTCCCCAGATAGTCTAAACTAGGCCTATAGCTTTTTAAAAAAATTTCAAAGTATTATGGGGGTACAAATATTTTTGGTTACATGAATCGCTTTTGTAATGCTGGAGTGAGGGCGATAAGTGTGCCTGTCACCCAGATGATGTTCACTGTACCAGTTAGGCAGGTTTTTGCCCATCCCCTCCCTCCCCCTAACCCCCTGCTTGATTTCCATTGAAACTTACTTCCCTCTGTGCACATGTGTATGCTCACTGGTTAGTTCTAAATTAGTAGTGAGTACATGTGGGTGTTTGCTTTTTCATTCTTGTGATACTTCACTTAGGGTAATGGTCCCCTGTTCCATCCAAATTTTTGCAAAAGGCATTAATGCATCATTTTTGTGGCTGAGTAGTACTCCATTGTATACATATACTACATTTTGTTAATCCACTCATGAATTGATGGACACTTGGGTTGATGCTACATCTTTGCGATTGTGAATTGTGCTGTTATAAACATTTGAGTGCAGGTGTCTTTTTGGTGAAATGACTTCTTTTCCTTTGGGTAAATAACCAGCAGTGGGATTGCTGGGTCGAATGGTAGTTCTACTTTTAGTTCTTTGAGGAATCTCCATACTGTTTTCCATAGAGGTTGTACTAATTTGTAGTCCCCATTAACAGTGTAGAAGCATTCCTTTCCCTCTGCATCTACACCAGCATCTATTATTTTTGGACTTTTTAATAAAAGCCATTCTAATGGGGTAAGGTGATATCATGGTTTTAATTTGCATTTCCATGATGATTAGTGATACTCAGCATTTTTCATGTTTATTGGCCATTGGCCTTTCTTCTTTTGAAAAGCTTTTGTTCATGTCTTTTGCTCACTTTTTTCTTTTCTTTCTTTCTTTTTCTTTTGAGACAGTCTTGCTCTGTTGCCCTGGCTAGAGTGCTGTGGCATCAGCCTAGCTCACAGCAACCTCAAACTCCTGGGCGATCCTACTGCCTCAGCCTACCAAGTAGCTGGGACTACAGGCATGTGCCACCATGCCCGGCTAATTTTTTCTGTATATTTTTAGTTGTCCAGCTACTTTCTTTCTATTTTTAGTAGAGATGGGGTCTCGCTCTTGCTCAGGCTGGTCTCGAACTCCTGAGCTCAAACGGTCCTCCCACCTCAGCCTCCCAGAATGCTAGGATTACAGGCGTGTGCCACTGTGCCCGGCCTTTTGCCCACTTTAATGAGGTTGTTTGTTCCTGTCTTTCTGATTTGCTTGAGTTCTTTGTAGATCCTACTTATTAGCCCTTTATCAGATGTATAGCTTGCAAATATTTTTTCCCATTCTGTAGGTTGTCTGTTAATATTCGCTCCATTGATTATTTCTTTAACTGTGTAGGAGCCTTTTAATTTAATCAAGTCCCATTTATTTTTGTTGTTGCTGTAATTGCCATTGGGGTCTTATTACAAACTCTTTGCCTAGGCCAATATCTAGAAGAGTTTTTTCTACATTTTCTTCTAGGATTCTTATGGTTTCATACCTTATATTAAGTCTTTTATCCATCTTGAGTTTTTGTGAGTGGTGAGAAATAGTGTCCCTGTTTCATTCTTCTGCATGTGCCTATCCAGTTTTCCCAGCACCATTTATTGAATAGGGCTTCTTTTCCCCAGTGGATATTATTGTCTGCTTTGTCAAAGATAAGTTGGCTGTATGTGGATGGTTTTATATTTGGGTTCTCAGTTCTGTTCCATTGGTCTATGTCTCTATTTTTGTTCCAATACCATGTTGTTTTGGTTACTATAGCCTTGTAGTATAGTTGGGAATCTGGTAATGTGATGCCTCCAGATTTGTTATTTTTGCTTAAGATTGCTTTGCCTATTCAGGCTCTTTTCTGATTCCAGATAAAGCATAGAATTATTTTTTCTGGATCTGTTACATGCCAAGGACTCCAAAATTTCTATCTCCAGCCCCACTCTCTCTCATGGATTCCAGACTTATGTACTTTTCCTACTTGACATTTCTGTTTGCATGTTTAAAAGGCACCTCAAACTCAGTCCAAATCAGAATTCCTGATCTCCCCATCCTCAACAAAACCAACTCTTCCCCCAGTCTTCTCAGTACATCAAAGGACCATTCACTCAACTGACTGCTGTCTTACAACCCAGGTCCAATCTATCCATAAGCTCTGCTTGCCCTACCTTCAAAACAGACCCCACCCTAAACTACTTCTCATACCTTACATCTGCCAAGTCTTGTCACGTCTCTTCTAGAGGACACGGTGGCTTCCTATTGCTCCCTTTCTGTTTTTACTCTGTATAGTCAACTTCACACACAGCACCTGGAGTGATATTTTTACAAACTTAAACTATACCTTTCCACTTCTCTATTGAAAGCTGGCTTCCTATAACATCAGCATTAAAACAAAACTTCTTTCCATGATCTGTGTGGCCCTGGACCATCAGAGCCTTGGTCACTCTTTTGTCACTCGAATTCACTCTCTGCTCACTCCCTCTGTTCATAGTGACTGTCTTCTTATTTCTCAAATGTGTCAAGTCAATACCACTTCAATATCTTCCTGCGGCTGTTCCCTTTGGCTGAATAACCTACTTCCTGGTCTTCATACGGCTCACTTCCCTGCTCTACCCGGGTTGGGTCAAATGTCCTCTTCTCCTTCAGTGGGGTCTTCTCATCTAAAATACCAACCCTGACCTTGATTTTCACTCTGTGTTTTTTATTTTAAATACCACATTGAATATTTTACATATATGTGTGCGCATGTGTGTGTATATGTGTGTGTGTGTGTATATATGTGTATATGTGTGTGTGTGTGTGTGTGTATTTTCTGTTTAACATTGGTTGCTGACATCGTAGTCCAATCTTTCTTCCTTTCTTTCCCCTACAGGAGTTAAGCCCAAGGGTCCTTCCCAATCAACTTCTTGCATACACATGTTCATCTTGGAGACTGTTTCCTGAGGAACCTGCCCAGTGAAACCTTCATTAAAATGTAAGCTCCACCAGTGCTGGTACCTCATCTGTCTGGTTTTCAGCTATCTATCAAGCACCTAGCATGGTGCTTGGCGCATAGTTGGTGTTCAGTAAATAGCTGGTAAATGAACAAAGCAGTACAAGTTCGAGGCCGCTGTGCTCTCTGCCCCACAAACACTACCATCGAGGCAAACTCCAACTTATAATTTGAGATCCAGTGCTATTTGAAATTCTGCCCTTGCTTCTGCATGCACCTGTTACCAGATGAAACTTGAAGTTAGCTAAGGCACAGAGATTAATTGAAAGAACTTATTCCCACAAATGGTGAACCTGAGAGAGCTCATGCATGGTGGTGTAATTACTTTGCTGACATTGACACATCAGAAGGCCCCTGGAGAGCCCAGACCCAGGCTCAGCTCAAGGTTTCCATCCTAACTTTGAATTTCCTTGGTTCTCTGTCACTCCAAGTCAAAACAACATAATTTTAACAAATTTTGAGGGTATGAATAATTTCCCCTTTTCTTCTTCCCTGGTATGTAAACCAATATTAAGGACTAGAATATTTATCATGTTGACAGCTCCTGCCTCCTAGATTAGATTTTGTTAGGAAGCTGAGTTTTCCTCTGAGAGCATTCGACTCCGTATCTTCTTATTCTTGAATTGCACCTTAGACACTTTTGGTATTAGCTAGCTTTACACCAAAATAAAATGGGAGGCAGCCAATAGGAATGGTTAAGTATATCGACCACCTTCATTCCTGACTATTGGGAAAACATAAATCCAGTTACTAAATAAAAAGCCAGTTCAGTTGAGGAATGATGCTGTATCTTCCAAATGACTCCTGTAGCAGCCACTGGATTAACTCACAGCATCACAGCTTATATTTCAGTGATGTGTTTAGAACCCTACTTTACCAAATCACTAGGAAATCTGTATACTGTAACATCTGTCCAAATGCAGAGAGACTCAAACTCTGATTATGCTAATCTGATATCAACGCAAAGACATTAGTAAAATAGGCCACTCTCACTGAATAAAATGTCCTTGGCTTTCATAACTAATTTCTTGACTTGATTTCATCTACTTTTCTGTAAAAGCCAGAGCTACAGCCGCATTCATATTTCAGGGAAGATTGTCACTCAGGTGAACACATGCACACCAGTCCACATGATGTTCCCGAGCAGCCATGCTGTCTACCATAGTTAGTATAAATGTGCTGGCATTTCCTAATCATAGGTGAGATGGAAGGTAAAAGGTGTACTGAGATAACTTTTTCCTGGCCTCTGTTAAAGATAAAAAACTCATTTCCTCAGCTACAGCAGTATCATATAAGACTGGATGCCATCTCTGTGTCTGCAGAATTACGCTGAAGGGGCGCTCAGGCTTCTCCAGAACTGGAGGTCAGGTTTGCAGAATTAGCCACTACTTATCTGAAGACCAAGCATACAAGATTCCTACCATGATTTCAAGGAAATGAAAACGACACAAGTCAGGTGAAATTCAGAGGTACATGCTGCAGGTTTGAAAGAGGGAAACTTGGCATCCTCTGCTCTCTCTATCAAGAGTTATTTTGAGCCATGAGAAGGCACTAAAGAAACATGGCAAATATTAGAAATGAAAAGCAACCCCTTTTTATAAGTGCAAAATTACAGATGAAAATGAACCTGTCAATTTCCAATCATCCATTCAGAGGACAAAGACTTCATTTCAGAGAATCTCCTACAGACGTTTTTTTGATAGCTTTTTATTTAATAGTCAACGAGAGGCTCGGCTTTTTATAATTTGGTTTCCCAGAAAAAGCATCCTATTCTCTTAGCTCATTCAGCACCTCTGAGATTTGCGGGATTCACTCTCCTGCAATGTTCTCATCTCATCGATGTTAACCGCAGATGGTAACAAGAATGTCAAGACAGACCCTTCTCCTCAACAGCCCGCAGGCCAACTTACAGCCCCTTCTTCCTTTCTGCTGCACAGACTCTTTCAAACCACTGCAACTTCTTCCACTGTGTCTGCAACGGGAAATGTTTTTCACTTTAGCTTTTAAAATTTGTGGATGTAGTAAGATGTTGCCCTGAACTGCCTGCTTACTCTGTCTGCTTCTGTTTATGTCTGTTGTCTTTTCTTTTAAAATCCTGGAGACTGACACTCATTAAGCCAGACCCACCGTGAGCAGCAGAGTGACACAAATAGCAGAAGGGGAAGCTTGTGTCCTTTTGTGGGTTCATCCTGGAGGGTGGGGAAGGAGAGGCTTAGAGACAGGGACGGTGAGAGGGGTGCATTAGAGATCATGTGCTCAATCCCCTTTGATCCTGCCCTTAACCTCTTTCAGAAAACTTAATCTCCAAAGATTTAGTTTAATTTTGATTATAAACAGAATATCCTTCTACCCAATTATAATTGACGAAACTAAAGAGAAACAGTCGAGCTGATGTCCCTTTTCTTAATCAGGTGCTCCTGATAATGTACAGTTTTGTCTAATTATTGGTTTTGTTCTTCCTTCTTTCTTGCCTCATTCCACAAAAGACTTGCTATGTTTTACATAAAAACGAAACCATTGTATCTAACATTATATACAACAACAACAAGAAATCAGAGCAGATGAAAGGCAGAATAGGAAAGGTGGGGTCCAAAGAGTAATTCAGCAGATTATAAAGTCCCTCTAATTTTATTACAAGTGAAAATTTGGCTCTGAAGGTTTTGACACTCAAAGGGAAATGGACAACACAGTTATACAGTTCTTACGGAGGGGAAAAAAGCACATCCATTGTGTAGAGGAAGCAAGGTTTTCCTAGCACTTCAGGTTTAAAGAAATTTCTTAACCTGGGGCTTCCTTCAGGAAGACCCACTGACACAATGTCCTTTACAAAATGCCAACAGCAATTCCCCCGAACTGCTCATACATTTGAGTTTTGTAAAGCAACATGAATCTAAAAGGTGTTTGTCATGGGGGAAGAGGACTAATTTTGTAAGTTATAACCTTTCAATTTATCACTTAAGTTTGGATTGTTTCATGATAATTTTCTCATACAAGGCCAATCTGGGCAGGGGAAAAAATGTGGGTTGAAGTCACAGGTGGCCATGCACCTTGGCCAATGGAATAGGAGTGGAAGTGACAGCGGGCCAATTTTGAACCTAAGTCTTATGTGGCTTCCACTTGCCTCTCTGGAAGATTTTGACCTCAGCCAAGAGGACATGCTCTGGGTAGCTTCTGCCCCTTCTGCCTGGGCCACAGAGTACATCTGACCTTGACTTGAAGCTTGAATCAGACCTGCCCCAGCAGACCTGAAGATGCATGAGCAAGAAATACATGCTTATGTTTTATACCAATGAGATTTTTGTGGTTATTTGTTAAAGAGCATTATTATGGCAATAATTTACCAGTACCCTGCCTTGACTACCTCACAAAGTTGTTGTGCAGATTAAGTGAGAGAATGATCATGGATGTCATCTGCATATCAAAATCTAATGAGTGATTCATAACTGTTCATTTTTCTGATGTTCAGTCCAATATATGGCTTACAGAGTTTACAGTAGGTCTGCCTGCTGTTTGCTGGCAAATGAACTGTTCCTGGGGCAGTAAAAGAGACCCGGGGAAGTATTGCAAAAAATTGGGAGCAAGAGCAGAGTTGGAGGAAGTGGTTCGTTCTGCACAACATTATCAGACCCATTAATTGACATGTTATGTGGAGTCCTCTGTATTACAATAGGCACTGTGTATGCTTGGTCCATCATGCAGGGACAAGGGGTTGGGTTGAGACTGACAGTTGCAATGACATAAAAGGACAATCCAGAAGAAGCTCAAAAGATCAAGACAAAACAGCAATGAGCTACCAACAGGAGTTTGAAAACCAGAGTGGAAGTCTGGCTGGTCTACAGTTAGGCACTAATCATCCGATAAGATGGAGATTCCTTTGTTCAATCTGCAAAATTCTGAATTATCTATTTCTCATTTTCTGGGGAACACCAATAGGAGTTATAATCAAAACACCCACATTTGTGGATATGTGTTAACCTAGTTTGGTCATGCTAGTCCAAATATGTACAATTCACAATCATCAAACACTGACCAACAATTTCAGTGCATATGGACTGGGCACCTACTATGTGCCAAATAATTTGTGGCTTCAAGGATAAGTGAGATATAGCATTAGACATGGTTAAATATATGCCAGATCATAAATCACATGAGTAATTACATGAGTAATTTACATAAATTACCATAGTTCATGAAGACTAAGAAGTATAGATATCACACAGCATATACCTTATAAAGCCTCTAAATCTAGCATATATTTCACCATGTTATACGTATTATAGCACAGTTACCTATTTTGTAGACTAAAAAGCACAGTCATACTGATGACATAAATAACACTAACTTCAAATCACAAGCATATTATTCCATGGGCAGCCTCTGTTGACATAATTTCCAGGGTCAGCTATTTCCCTACTAAATTAAAATTAAATTATGGAAACACTATGTGCTAGGCACAGAAATGGGAGCATTCCAACAAGCTGTGATCTTTATTACAACTTTTAAATATTAACTGCGGTTTATATTAATAGCTCAGGAGGCAGGCTCAAGGAGGTGAAGTAACTTGCTTGAAGGACCATTGGAGTCCAAGTGCATTAATTTATTTCATGCATCCTGCCACCTTCATCGTTTATTTACTCTGCTCCATATGGTGCAGTCACTACAAAGCAAATGGCAGGTGTAAAAAAAAAAAAAAAAACAACCTTGCCTGCCATTTCTCTTCTTCATAGCTAGAGAAAGAGTTTACTAACATCAGTGTCAATGATCATAAAGTGAAAATGTCCTAAGCCTTAAATTTGCTTTTCAAATACCAGTATTTCAGAGGCAGATTACCTGACTCCAATAATATGCCTCAAACCTTGCACTATGTATGCAATGAAAGGGAATATTTTCATCCATTATAAGAGGCTGTCAGAGGAAAACATTTTCCTGATATCATACCCAAGAGAACAGCGTGTGAAGCAACATTATCATATTTTACTGAACTTTCATATACTCCATGCAGTATAATGTATATTTTATCTTTTGAAAAGCCTTGGTAACAAAAGGATAAAATATCCATCTAAAACTCAGTCCATTCTAATAATGCTGCATTCACGTTAATGGCATTAAAAAAAAAAAAAAAACTTCTGTAGGCAGCTCACCCATCTGTGCTAGGAATCTATCCCTCAGTTATGGGAGGAAAGCCCAACCCAATGGCCTTGCCCACCCTTTATAGCTGAGGAAAGGTGCAAGCTAAGGGGCACAGTGGTAGGCGTCTATTTACAAAGGCTTCCTCCCAACAGGCAGGATGGTGGGGAAGGAATTTCTTTTCTATGCACAGAGTTCAGTATGAGCTTAATTTGCATATTCCTCTAGAATCACAGGGGTATTGATTCTAGCCTCTGAGAGACATTTACATACAGTTTTCCAGGCACTCTCTCGGAAAATAGCAAAGGAGACTTTTGAACTGACAGTGAGAATCTCAAGAAAAGAAGGAAGAGGAAACACACCAGCTGAGGAACTGGGGGCAGAGTGAAGTGCTTCTGATATAGACGGCTACAGACACATGCCCAGGGGGAGGAATCCTTTTATTGGTGACTGAGAATGTCTGAGTCCCACCTGGTGCAGTCACTCAATGGCTTCCAATAAAGTCCCCAGGAATCTTGTTTTAAACTTTTTGTCAGAGTATGACATTGAGAAAGCCATACTATCTTCTGGGAAACTCAAGACAGATGGACCTTAAAGGTCAGACCTTTCAGGCTTGGTAAAAAGGCCTTTACTTGCTTTGGAGATGTACCACTGCTGGGATGGGAGTGACAATGACATGTTTGGCATTGCTTGCAAGAGCTGACTAGAGTGCTGTTGGGTGAGAGAAGCCAGAGTGAACCCACTTCCCCAGGTATCAGCCTCCAAGGAAACACTTGCCACCCAAGACTGCAGGAGGAGTCTGCCACCCAAGGGAGGAAGCTGGGAGGCTGGGCTAAGCTGTCAGCAGTGGTCTTTGTTGGGGATGCTGAGCCAAATACCATGGCTATTGCAAGCCTTGGATTCTACTCTCCTATTCCTGTTGTGACTTGGGAAGCGAGGGTCACCCTTGAATTCCTGTCAGTCTTAATATTGGACTAGGAGAAGAACAAATCTAAAATTTCCATCCATTATCATCATTGTTATCCACAGAGAACTCAAGGCAGAATGAGAAATGAATGGCAGGGATGTGTCAGCTCTGTCCCTGTTAAATTATGCACATAATATGAAATGACTTAAAGGATGACTGCCTAGGAGAAACAGGGACAGGCCATTTGCATGGGCCAGTCCTTTGAGGCACATGACTTTAAAAATTATTCCTGATCCACCCTGAGTCCTGTGGAAATTGGCAATGTGCCTACTGGAATTTCCAAAGTGCACTTCATGTTCTTGGGGGGGAATATCCCAGCTGCAAAAACACCAGGATCTGTCCTCATCGCAAAGTAAGAGAGACAGAGCAGAAAAGAGAGACTGCAGAGAAGACAGAGAAAGCACCACCACCCTCCATACAGAGAGAAAGCATACATACTGTGTTCCAGAAATTAAGAATGTGTGTTTTCCCTGGACTCTGTAGCTGCCAGCACTGGTGCAGTGATGACAATAACTATCTTGGGCATTTGATGTAGCACTTTTTTGATGAAGGGTATAAAAAATTAACTACCCATTCTGAAATGACATTTAGTACATGCTCCGCCACCTTGCCAGGAAAGAGCACGACAGCCGGTTAACAAAGCAGACCTATAGCACCACCCCCAAGAATAAAATATGTGTGGCACTACAGCCAAAACAAACAAGCTGCGGAGATGCAATTAACAGGTTGAAACATGGTGAGATCAGGGCGCCCGCCTTCCCTCATTCTCTCAAAACAAGGCAGAGAGAAGGAAATTGGCTGAAGGTCAAGATTCGCCTAACCCCACTCTTTCTTCTTCCTAAGTCCTTGATATAGACAGAAAATCTCTCTCCCTTGTCTTTAGCTTCAGTGCAAGATTCTGGAAAGGAAAACAGTTTTGGAGTCAGACAACCTAAGGTTAAATTTCAGCTCTCTTTCTCGTTATCTCTACAACTCTGGGTAAATTATTTAACAACTGTACATTTCCCTTTCCTGGTCTGTGAAACTGACATCTCAGGTTGTTCTGGGATTTAAATGAGATAAAATACGTATGTATCCATGGACATAGTAGGTACTCAGCATATTTAGTTCCTTTCTCTTTTCTCATCTATTTGTAATTCTAGGATCTGGGGCAGTTTTTTATTTATCTATTTATTATTTTATTCAATAAACATTTATTGAATGCTTTCTATATACCATGCACCTGTGCTAACCAGATGCTATCTGACACAGGCATAAAAATTAGTGAGCCAAAAGGAACCCAGACTGCAGATTGAAAGGGGACATCCGTATGCCAGATCCTATGCCTCATACCTGTTGGTGTTTCAGGAACCCAATCCACATAGGAAATACCAGACCACATGGCAATTGGCATGGAAAATTTGTCCAAATGGATTTTGTTGCTCCCACTGAAACATCTCCACCAGAGGACTCTGTAACTAATTCACCCCTGAGAGGTGATCAACACTTGCATATATATTAATTCTCTCCCCTGCAGTTATATTGGCCCCAACCTATTAAAAGGCAAATTAAAGACCTCACTAAATGTGCAATAGGTGTTTTCATAACATCTGAATTTCTCATGTCTTCACAATCCTTTTAATTCTGTATTTCTAAGCACAGGGGCAATGACACAGAACACAAACAGTCTGACTATATTATTAAAGTCACTTATTTATATATTATCTGTGACCACTTACTTTTCCCCATTACATTCTTCCAAGTAGATAACTTACAGTTATTAACTTTCAGGAAGCCCCTATATATCACAGCATCATACCATTAAGCCTTTTGGAAATTCATCACAAATCAGTTTACAGATGACATTGACATCTTACTGCTATTCATTCCTCCTGGGCCGTTTTTAGCAGTTCATTTTTTATATCCCTGCAGTGCAGAAACACGGCTCACTCCAGTATCTGTCCTTTTTGTAATCGCAAAAGGAAAGCTTGGCAGTTGTTGTATATTACACTCTTGAGGAATATGCTAGTAATACGTTGAATTGATTAAACAGCATGGACTCAAAACTGCCTGGCACAGGGCTATTTCCTCACTCCTATTCAGATTTTTTTTTTTTAAGTCTTACCTTTTAGATTCAGAAGCTGTGAAATAATGAAAAAGCTGACTCCAAGACTGTTTTCCTTTCCAGATTTTTTTTTTTTGTCGTACATGTTTTATTTGTTTGTTTATAGATTTTACATTGATGGTTTATTTGTATCAGCATCCAAACAGGGTGTGCCTATTGTATTTTGCTGGTAGGTCTCTTATGGATTTTTTATTTCATAAGTTACCCTTTTTCATTTATTTCTTTTTTTGCTTGCAATTGACTAGTTGAAAAAATGGAGTAGTTTGCCTTGTAAACTTTCCTATTTTCCGGATACTTCTGATTGTAGTCTCATTAAAAAAAATACCTGTTCCTTTATTCCCTGTGTGTGTTTTGTACTGGTTAGTTAGATCAAGAGGCACGATCATTTTAGGCTACGTTTTTGTCAAGACTATTTCATGGGTGCTGTTCTAAACTTCCACCAAGAGATGTATAATGTCTGGTTGTCTGTTGTCGTGATGTTGACTGCCGTTGAAGATCATTTCCCAGAGTCAGAGTTTACTTAGGGGATTATTGCAAAATGTTAATATTCTAATTCTGTTGTTACATCTTTAGTTGCTAGCTGGAATACTTCCCCAGAGAGAATTTTTATCTTATCAATGTTTC